>JAZKJV010001331.1:0-260704 GCA_037367405.1 Ottelia alismoides | reverse complement strand
TCTGGAGGAGGTAGTGGAGACGAGGGAGAGGAGATGAGTAGTTGTACACAAGTACTGGAGTTGGCTCAACACACGACATCAGCGGAGTCCGGGAAGGTGGGGGCGGCATTGGGGAGCATTGGAGATGGGTATACCGGTGGTTGTGGTGAAGGTGGTAAAGGAGGTGGTCGTGGAGGAGAAGGCAAAGGGGGTGGAAGAGAAGGAGGTGGAGGAGATTGGTACAAGTAGATGAAATTCTGCAGCGCAGCTCACACATGGTGGAAGCTCCTGGGATCCGATAGCGTGGCGCTCAGTACCCACAAGAACCAGTGTCTGCTTCTCTCCAACCCAGTTGCCATCTCGCTCACTTGGGCCTTCGAGAAGCTCCCAAAGTTGCTGAAACAAAGGAACATCACCGACCCACATGGCTGCTCGTCGAGCCACCGGAGGCACTAGTGGGTCTCCGCCTTCGGGAGTAAAGAAGAGGTCCCATACGGTATACCGACGGATTTTTATGGTCAGAGATGTAAAGCCACTCCTCGAGGACCGCCAAGAATTTGGGTTGGATCTTGGCGGTGCTATTCACCGTGACTCCCTTCACCTCTCGTAACCGCCGACCATGGTAGGCATACCACTTATATGCCTCGTTATGTATGTACGACGCGACGTCAGGGAAGGCAGTGAAAGACAACCGGTTAGTGAAGCTCGGGAAATCCACATCGTGGTCATGCATCTCCGCGGCCTTCTTGTCGTTGGGGAGGTGAAGGGTGGGGGAGAGGAGGTGGAGGCCGATAGCGGCGAGGCTGGACATGAAGAAGACTTAAGGGGGATACCCAACTCGTTGGTGACTACGATCATGTTGGTGCCGAAGAAATCGAGGACGAGGGCGGAGATGGGAGAGGAGTGGAGGGTGTGGATGGTGGACATGATGAGGGGCTTGTAAAACTCGAAGCAGAGGGAGAGGAGGGCCTGTGTGCGGAGCTGGAAGGGGGGAGGTGGGACTGGTGAGGGGTGGGAGGGTGGAGGAAGGTGAGGTCGAAATGGGTGGAGGCACATGAGGAGATGTAGGAAGAGATCTCGGGGTTGGGCACGAAATAGTGGAGGCAGAGGATGGTGATGGAGACGTTGGTGGTGTGGAGGAGGAGCTTGACGAACTCCATGGTAGAGACCATGTGCCCTCTCGCCGGAAGAGGGAGGAAGACGATACATGTCTTGCTGTTCATCTTCTCTCCATTGGGTCAATCTCAAATGCTGCTGTGGAGTTCTAGTTATAGTCTCTGTGTGCAATGTAGAAGAAGCAAGTGGAGGTGATCTCATGTGATTTAATTTATTTCTTGTTCATCTTATCAGATCCGGTTTGCAGAATCCAACCCTTTTTATTTGATTTTGGAGCTAACTATTTTTTTTAATGCTTTCAAAAATCCAACAAACATTCTTATAAAATTTTGTCCAAATCCTATTTCAACTCAATGATCAAAAGGAAAAGTAACATTTGAGGAACTTGGACATGGAGGAGGACAATGAGGGGGAAGTCTGGGAGGAGGGAGAGGGCGGATGTCGAGGAGGGTGTGGGCGGTGGAGGTCGAGGAGATGGTGGGTGCTAGGTAGGAAAGGGGAGATGAGGAGGAGGTGAGGGGGAGTAGCACTCAATGTAAATTCGATAAACAAAATGTGTATAATATAAAGGCACATAAAACAATCTGATTTTAGTTTTAACGGGTAAATGAATGGGGCTTAACCACAGGGTCTGTAGGGTAAGAGTTAGCAAGTTTACGGGGTCAAGATGGGAATTAAGTTGTTTCAAAGGTCGTAGAGGTAATTTGAAAAGATTTTAGGATCTGCCAGGTAAAAATCCCAAAATTAAAAGGTTGTTATACATTATTATAGAACTATCAAGATCCAAAATATCATTATTTTGTCAAAATTTAAAATATTTTCTTTATTTTTGACATATTTTACTTGAAACACACAGGCGTGCGTACGTACATGGATAATGGTGATATAATTCGAAGGCCTATTAAAAAGTGATGGAACGTATGGAGTATAAACTAATTGTTGGGGGAAAATCGTGCAATTTACCCTATTTCTAGAGGTCCACATCCGGATCTTGTCTCCTCCCCCTTTAACATCTTTTGGAGATATTTACAAAGGATGAAGTAAATGGTAAATCTTTTATATAGGTGTCCCTGCGAAAATTCGATATTATACACACGCTCTTGTCCTTGATAAGTAGATAAGCCTTCAAAGTAAACGATCTTTTATCGACGTTGATACTTGACAGAATTCAAATATTGTTGTAGCCTTCGATGATCCCCATCGACCGGTTACTTTTAAGGGCCTGTTTGGTTGCAGGGTTGGGAAGGGTTGGGTTGGCCCAACCCTTCCCAACCCTCCAACCAAACAGCCCAATCCTCCTCACAGTTTACTATTCATAGGGGTACCTCTGCCCAACCCAACGTGTCCAACCCTGCAACCAAATAGGCCCTAAGGGAACTCTCTCCGAGGGGTGTTTTCATTCAACAATTTCAAGAACTCGCAGGATTGAAAAACTTTTATATCATGAGTACAACTAGATGATAAGAGAGGAGGAAATAAAAGGCAAATGATAATATATACAAAATAGAAAAGAGACAAACGCCGCCTGGAGCGGAGATAGATCACCTCGACCAACAGTAAAAACCCGGAAAGCGCTCTCTCAGGGAACAATCCGATTACATATGGGAGAAAGAAAAATGAGATAACCCTTTGTATCTTGAGGTTTCAAGCGTGTAAGCTCGGCTCTGAAACCTGATGGGCCTGATCTACAAGCACTAAGCATCGAATCTCAAGACGGGTCGGGAGTGATCCACCAGAAGGAAAGCACTAGATCTGGAGCTGGAGTTCATCCTTTGAGCTTACGAAACCACCGGAGAGGAGATGGAGGTAACGACAATGAGGGAGGCGGAAAAGACAACGATCGGTCCACCGCTGACTACTTATGCTGATAGATGTTGAGAAGATTATTATTATCATTATCATTATTTTAGTTGAAGTAGTGCCATGTTTATGGGTAAAATCGTAATGGGAAAAAATGCTCATAGACGAGGAGGTATTGATGGTTTGTAGAGGCATAAATGCAATAAAATCACAACAGAAGTAATATAGAAAGTTGTTGGTCACATGGTTCATCACCGTGCAATTCAATAACGACCGTTGGTTTCTAATTGCATTGTTTTTTTCCTCCCGTATCTTTGGCTTTCCGAGGACCTTATCACTTATGCCCTTATTAATTTCTTCAATATCATTTATTTCCCTCTCTTTTTTGGAATGTCAGTTGTGCTCTTCTATTCTTACAAAATTCACAGCTGCCCTTTGTAATATCAGGTATGCCCCTATTTTATCATAACGAAAGGCAGAACTATAAATTATAAGAAGGTCCAAAAAGAGACATTACATTAAACAGTAAAATGGAAAAAGAAATCCAAATAACCACTAGCCTAGGGAAAAGTATTTTTTTTAGACTTGAGGGGAGCAATTAAAAAATCTATTTTGTCAATTCATGGAGTACATTTTTATATTTAAAGCGGAAAAGAATAACATTAACGGCATGTGTGTTTTCGTAGCATATAGAAATCTAACTTATTTAATTATCACAATTATTGATTATTATTATTGCGAGGTTAACTACATTAGTTTTAAATAGATGTGGGTCAGGAGTAATTTTCAAATACCTTTATGTGATAAGGTGATTTCCCTATTTCAGGAATAACTTTGCAAAATATTACCCAAAATGGATACGTCTCGGAAATAATCCCAAAATACGCTTGGCTTATTCCGAGCGGTAAACGGTTTGTCATGTCACAGGGACGGTAGAAACAACCGTCCGTAATGAAAACCTGAGTCCTTGGCCCCCTCCCGTCTGGCCATGTGTCACGCCACGGCAAATGGTTTGCCGATATATATTTATTTTGGGAATTATTTTCATGTTGTACCATTCTGGCTAAACCCTAAATTATAATAGAAACAAACGTTTCTATCTCTTGAGATGGATACATTGATTTCCAAATCATCTGAGATATCTTTTATTCTAGAACTTACTAAAAATGAGTCGATAGTCCCTTGTAAATCAAATAAAATAGTTTTTTTAATTAGTCAAAATTCTCATTTGAAAAGATAAAAGAGCATAAATAAATGTTTTAGATCACATGTGACCAAAAGACACATTAGGATATGAACCACCTGATCAAATGTTCGATATTCACTCTTACCAAAAGCAAAGACCTAATTAGATACAATAATGTTGTGAATATTTTTTGCATACATATGATTTTATTTTGATTCAAAGAAAGCTTCTTTTAATGATAACCAAAGATTTGTTATCATTAGATATACATGAAATAATCAGAGAAAAAAATCATTTCGAAGGTGGGGTTCAATTTAGACGATGATTAATCCCTTCAAAATAAAACATGTGGTGTAATGATGACCTATTGAGTCTGTAATTATTATTCATGTTCAACTAATTCAAATGTGGTGTAGTGTAAGACGACAAATAATCTGAATATTAGGTGCCACACTTTCGATATGTATGTATGCGAGGTCGCTTCCTCAACTCTCTCGCAACTATAGCTCCAAGGCTAGCACTTGGAACTCTCGCTTCGAGTGCTTTTTGACAAATCATCCATAGCTCATGTGATGGTTGCTTATGTTCCACTCCCATTACTCGTCTCAACAGTTGTTGATGTGCATGTCGAGGGTGAAAGTGAAGATGTCCTTCTCCTTGATCAGATGCTTAGAATCATATCTATGTCAGTTTTAACTAGCGGATTTGTAACAGCTTGGTTTATTTGGAAAAAATCCCAAAACATTATTATCATATCATTGTTATCATTTTCATTACCCAATTGCAATGGGATTTAATATTTCATCGTTTCCCCTCACTGATAGCCTTAAAATTCCATCACCCTCCCCATTCCCACATCACTTTTGCTAGCAACATGAGCCCTCTCCCTCTCTCTCTCTCTCTCTCTCTCTCTCTCTCTCTCTCTCTCCATATATATATATATATATATATATATATATGTAAAACTTGAATTGAGGTGGCGCCTCAATTCAATCCATGTGCGACAACACATTATACCCATCAGATTGCAATCTACGGCCTTCTTAAAAACTACCATCCGAGAGTCAAAACCACTAATACTCTAATAAGGAATTTCTATTTATAGAAAATTACTGTATTCTATCAATGACGACAATCTACATAAATAAATAGGATTCCACGTTTTCAGCGGATTAGTTATTTACGAATTACATTTCCATTCTTCCCTAGGGGAGCTAACTTGGCTCCCCCGTCCCATTTTGCCCGATTTTTTTATTTTTTTTAATTTCTTCCATGAAATTTCATCACTCTATCCTTATATTATGTCATTAAAATTTCATGCGAAACAGAGACTCCTATGGCCTCCATCCAGACAATCATTTTTTAACGGTAACAGAATTGCTAAAAATGACCCGTCTGGATGGATGCCTTCGAAGTCTCTGTTTCGCACGAAATTTTAATGACATAATATAGAGATATATTAACGAAAATCTACGGAAGAAAATTTAAAAAAAAAAAAAAAATCATGCCGAATGGGGAGGGGGAGCTAAGTTAGCTCCCCCAACAGCCCCATTTTACCCTATATATATAAACACCACAAATCCTAGCTTCTAAAATATAAGAAAAATAGTTGCAAATGATGAGAAGTCAAACATGTACCCAAAACTTTTGACAAGAGAGGGTGAATGGCCATGGACTGGAGCATAAGGTCAGCGGTTTCACAAGGACTAGGGCTACTAATCGAACCGAACTGTAACGAACATACCTATGTTCGAGTTCGGTTCGAAAAGGAAGTTCGAAAGTTCGAGTTCGGTTCGATAAATGTTTGATAGGATATGTTCGAGTTCGAGTTCGTTTAGAAAACGAACATTCGAGTTCGGTTCGATAACAGTTCGTTAACAAGTTAACTTAATTAAAACTTGTTTACATGAACAAGTTCGAAACGGGAGTTCGATAACAAGGTTCGATAAGCAGTAAAAATAAGAAATTATTCAATTAAAGTGGTACAAAGTCTAATAAATACCGTAATTTCTTTAATCTCAAAATTTATTAAGTGTATAAATACTAAGTTACACATGCAAATACACACACATATATACATATATCGAACTCGAACTTTTATCGAACGAACATATGTTATGTTCATGTTCGGTTCGTTAAGCTATCGAACTAAAATTTGAAGTTCATGTTCAGTTCATTTGGAAACGAACGAACATTTTTCGAACTATTATCGAACGAACTCTAATCGAATACGAACATGTTCAGTTCGATTAGCAGCCCTAACAAGGACAACATCGAAGGAGGAAGGGCGACATGCAGAAACCTTCCAAAAGGAGGACAACATTGCCAACGTCACTAAAGAAGGCAGAGGGAGAAAGCGATGTTACATGCAGGCATTGGCAAAACTGGAAGGAGCCGAGGACCGATTGCACAAGGCCACATGTAGAGGGAGAGGAGAAGTTGAGGAGGTAGGATGAGCTGCTGAGAAGGCATAAACGAAGGAAGTAAATAATATTTTATGAACTTTGCATCATGGAAACATGGAAAAATAACAAACAACTTGCATATTCGAAGTATTCACCGTATGAATGTTAGTTTTAGCATAAAAAAATTTATACAAAGAGAAACCATATACTCAAGGAAATAATTTCCAAACATAGTTTCAAAAATTCTAATGAATAATAAGAGATCAGGGTTACCTCTTGGAGCGTGGGTTTCTAAAGCAAGAGACCTCTCGAATGAAGTTTGATCTGAGGACTCTTCTCTCGTAAGCACAGTGATGAGTTGCGTTGCTTGCTACAAACTTTGATTTCTTCTTCTTGAAGATGTTCATGCAAGGATGATCCCAAGCTCCCGATTTCGTCTCACAAAATCGAGTCTTCTTGCACGTATACGAAGCACAACGAAGAAGAGGATCTTCTCTCTTGTAGAGCCACACCTATGGAGAGAATAAGCAAGCTTGATGGTGGACGTGTAGGGCTGATTGGAGAGAAGCCTAGACATGTAGAAGAGAGTCTTTTACTCTCAAGTTATCTCTCTCAATATTCAAGAAACTTATGCTCTCATAATGCAAGGCACTTGTGCATGGTAAAGAGAGAGACATGCCCTTTCTTTCACACACACACACACACACACACACACACACACACACACACACACACACACACACACACACACACACACACACAGAGAGAGAGAGAGAGGGGCGAAGTCAGAAAATTCTTTTTGGGTGGGCTAAATTATTTAGACTGGGGAGGGGGAGCAAATTATTTATCTAATTTACCTTGTCATCTTAGTTAATATTTCGAGAAGGATTCCTCTATTGTAATGTAAGTTACAAAAGAGGTGTTGTAACTATTTTGTTCAAATTTGTTTCTTAAAATCCAACCTATAGATAGAATCTTCCAATAATGTTATACATATCCTCCGATTTCGCTCAAATCCATGATTATTTGCTATTTTATATCAATTGCAAAGAGTCTGGTTCTCTTTTAAATGTGATTTAAGTTGCTTAAATATTGATTGATCTTTTAACCGCTAAGATAAAATAGGAAATGGCATCGGATTTCAGAGAAATTTGGAGGATATGTAGAACACTAACGAAAGTTTCAATTTATGAGGTTAGGTGTGTGGAAATAAATTCAATTTATAAGACGAGCTTCCAATAATTCCGTAATTGATTGAAACTAATATTGTGAAAGTATTTTTTACAAAAAAATACCCACATAAATTATAACCAGACATAAATATATCTATAAACATTGTATTGACAAAAAATATCCCTACAAAACTCTTTATATTACTGAAATACACATTTGTTCAAACAAGTAATACTATATAATACTTTTTACTTATAGGGATGCAAACAAAAATAGATATGTCTACCAAACCTTATCATATTTGTTATACCTTTTGATATGTGTACATGTATCTGCATATTTTAAAATCGATGCAGATAAAAATAGAGTTGCAAACATGCGTATATAAATATGTAGATGTCTCCATATATGTATACACTAGAAAAATATGTAACCATATCCGTTTTAAGATCCTAAAAATTGAAAGAGGTATCCAAATCCATATCTGAATATGCAAAGAAAAAAAGAAAATCGTTATCTATACCATATATGTTAAAATAAAAACTATATATATGCGATGGTTTATAAATAGATACGATGATGGACATATACGCATGTATTAATATCCGGTTATGCACAACATGTAATGTTAACATCCAATTATTGTAATTAGATCATATATATATATTGATTTTTTTTGTTGAGAAATGGGGGGGGGGGGGCTATTTTACATAATATGTAAATTTTAAATATTAAATAATGTATTTAGATTATATATTATACTATATATTAAACATATATATGGAGTTTGGTTGGGAGCTGGGGGGCCAAGCCCCCACCCACCCCCTCCTCTCTCCATCACTACACACACACACAGACAGACACATGCCCACGCACGCATGCATGCGCAAGGGCACGCCTATGTCTGTGCTCGCACATGCACACGCACATACGCACACGCACACACACGATGGACGTCCTCCTTAGAGGTCCTACTCTAAGAGGGGACATCTACCATGATGTCCCTTTGATGATCAATCAAAGGCTAGGATCTAATCCTAATCCTTAATTTAGTTAAGAAACAAGTTGCCTCTTAATTAGCATCTAAAATAAATAAATATCAAGCAACAAAATTAGGAGAGAATTGTAAAGAGATATGACATAAGTTGGGCGTTCAACTTCTCCAAGCTTGGACGTCCCCCTTGTCCTAAATCTTGTCCGAATTTTGATTTGTTAGTTGTTGCATCATTATCATGATAAATTAATTATTATAATTGGTGAATTTATGAGAGTTACCTCATAACAAAATGTACATCTAATTTACATTTAATTTCCAATGTGAATCCAATTCAAAATTGTCCCTTGAAAAAAATATATGAGTATTCATATATTTATTATATATATATTAAGTATTATGAATAAAATTCATACTATATATATAATGTAGATCATATCCATAAATCCATGTATATAAACATATCCATGAAAATAACAAGTATTATCATATCACAAATATCATTAAGTATGAGGACTCATGAGCAAAAATCTCGGATACTTGGATTTGACGAGATCTACAATCCACATATAGACTTGAAATTCAGATATCTATCCAATTTAGGTTTATACCATTTTATTAAAACTACGCCACTCACGAGTGTTTAGCTCGAGCTGAAATAATTCACACTCTGAGTGAGCTCAACGAAACACATCACATTCTTCATGAGCTGGAAAATACATATGTGAGTTGAATCCGACTTCCTTGATCATTTCTAATCATAGTTCAAATCATTTGAAGTTTAAAAACGAGCTCAATGAGTATATTTATTTCTATTTCCATCATCATTTATTTTTCTAATATTTTGACATTGACATTAGAATTGGAATGGGACATTGGATTCAAATGAGATGAGACTTAATCCAATTAACTCTCAAATCATTAAGCTAAGACGTGGAGCCACTTAAATCCATCCGGTTTCATTATTCCCTTAGAGTGAAAGTGTTATGGTAGATGATCAATTAAGATAGATTATCCTTGAGTGTTATTAATATTCATTCATCCTACATACTGGAAGACTTTGATATATCCGAAGTTCAAACCCTAGTTTAACTGTCTTCCTTGGAACATATCAGTATATTCTCATTCGATAATTAGACGACAATATTAATCATATACTTTTCAGAAGCATATATTAATATCTCGAATTTGTGTCTTATTTCATAAACAAGATGACTATGCACATAATTCATTTTGACCTCAAAATATCTCATGAATGTGCTCTGTCTCCCGATTCATCAACTATAAACCTGTATGATTCCTTTGAGAGATCATACTTCTCATGTGTTTTCATATGCACACCAACTCATTGGTATATGGATCAAATGGATCTCTATGGTCAAAAGATGTGTGTCTGATCGTGACAGTTACAATTCATATCTTAGTTTATCTCGACCTCATCAAGCCAACTCTTTGAAGTCAACTCTTTGACTTGACTATTCTGACACCTCCGAATCACAATTCCCATGCATCAAGAAGTCGGTCGGTGATCGGTCTTTAGAGAAAGATTGCCATCTCTTTCTCAGAATGTGGATCTTTATTGAATATCACATATTAAGTTAGTTGTATCTTCCTAACTGCATAATATTCAATATGACCACGGTGCATAAACCTAATTGTACTAAGGGGCCTTAATATTAACTGCATTCACGTTCATTCATTTCAAAAAGAAATGATAAAATAATAAATATTATTGCATTAATGGGTCATCAAGGGCGGACAAGTCCAACAAGAAGACATAGTGGGTTTGTCATGTCATGTAGAAGGGTTTAAGGATGCATCGACATATATATCCATTGTTGAGATATGAATAATGACGAACATGTATCCTTTATGTAGTACAAGTATTTAATTAGAAATCAATGAATACACAAAACAAGTTATCAAGTCGAGCTATAGAGTCGAGCATCAAAGAACTCAACTCGACTCGATAAGGATAACGAATTCATTATCCGACTCGGACTCATTAGCTTTTCAAGCCTTGCTCATGGGCTCGAAAAGTCATACCCATGCTTTCCTGACACTCCTAGCAGCGCTGCATAATGGTGGCACGATGGCAAGGACGCGCCCGGAATGGCTGTTGAGGAAGAAAATGACAATTGACCATTGGTGGGGAAGGAGGAATCTGTTAGAGACTTGTTGCAGGTTCAAAAACTAAGCATGCTCCTAAACAATTAGCAGGCTGGCCTGCCATAAGTTCAAATTACAGAAGCCTCCCTAAAACAAATGACCGGTTGCCCAAAAACCTTCTACACATTCAAAATAAAATATAACAGAATTCTAAATTAAAGACAGATTGTCCTGAATACCTATATAAGTTCGGAACATAATACGTCAAATTCCTAAAAATATAGCATGCTGGGCCCACAACAGGCTACGGGGATACCAAAACTATTCAGTCGAATCTAAAATCTTTATTTAATAATGATTGTAATATGTTTTCACTTAGGGTAAAATGGGACTGCCCCCAAGGGAGAGCTAACTTGACTCCCCCACTTATTTTGCTCATTTTTTTGAAAATTTCTTCCGTTGATTTTCATTAATATATTCCTATATTATGACATTCAAATTTTGTGTGAAACAAAGATTACTATGGCTTCCATCCAGACGGGGTCGATTTTAGTAGTTCTGTTACCGTTAAAAAACGAATATATGGATGGGCATACTATAAGAATATAGTGATGAAATCCCATAGAAGAAATTTTAAAAAAAATAGAAAAATGAAAAAAAAATAGGGCGGGGAGCCAAGTTAGCTCCACCCTTGAGGGCAGCCCCATTTTACCCTTGAGGGCTGCCCCAAGGGGGAGATAACTTGCCCCCCCCTCCCCCCACCCTATTTTGTCTATTTTTTATTTTTTTGGAAATTTCTTCCGTGAATTTTCATCAATATATCCCTATATTATATCATTCAAATTTCGTTTACATCAACCATCAAATAAACAATGAATGACCTACGTGGTTGCCAACATATCATGCCACATAAGATATGTAAGATTTTGGACTAGTATCTTTTTGGGTATGCGAATTATTTTCCTGACATATAAATCAATAAACAAAAGCCGACTACTTCCAGGAACAAACAATCATTGTCACCCGAGTATGGAACTGATAGGGTATTCATTCACGGATCAAGCTGGTACATGATCCCTAATATATGATTGTTAAAAATGATCAATAATCTAAAAAATGAATAAAAAAAAAATCTGATTTTCTGACTATATTTTGATTACAGGTCCATAAAAGCAAAAAAACCCAACTAGATAGACCCAGGCTTACATCATTTTAATAAAACAGTATACACAACACTTATTATTTTACTTTTACACTTTATCCCATCAAATTAGCCTCCAACATGGATGTGGGAACAAAATCAAAGTTTGGAGTTCAAATTTTCTTCATTATAATGTCACCGATGGCATATTTTCTAGAGTAAATTACACAAAAATTCCTTAATTATATACCCGAATTTTAAAAGGTAATAATGTGGTACCAATCTTTAATATTTCTCGCAATGTGGCTTGAGCTATTGTGATTTAAGGTTAATGTGGCTTGAGCTATTGTGATTTAAGGTTAGAAAGACAAAATGATCAACTAAATTTCAATAGTCAAGAACCACATTATGTAGGGGAATAGGGATCGGAATAAGTCCTTATTTTCTATTATTCCTCCTTATCCACTCAATTATTCCTTTTCCCTTCTTCTACTCTTCCCTAACTCTACCTCCATTCGGATCGAGTTCGTGGGTCAAGCTTGTGGGTTGTGTCGGACCAACCCTGCTCAATCCAATGCTCATCCCTATTCATATCATTGCAATCTCCAAATATGATGAAATGGCCTAACTATTGTGTAGGCATATACCAAAAGGAACTATGCTAGACATGCATCCAAATTGATTCAAACTTTAAAAGGCATACATTTTCCTACTCTTTCGCGTGGTAGCATACCAAGATGTGTTAATTTCAGGTTGTGAGCATATTCGTGCGTCCATATCTCCTTGTCCTTGGATCATCCCGCCCATGGGATCTGACACATACAATCATCTTATGTAGGCCCCATCAGATCCATCTTCTGGAACCCCTACGCACAAAACCCTCACGAAGTGGCGTATAAAGCACCATGAACCCACATCACGTTATGTTCTTTACAAAGCCATGAAGGAATATGACGGAATAAGCCATCTCCTTGTAAAAATGGATGAAATCTGATATGTATATATCCAAATATGCGTTGACTGTATTCGAAAAATTACCAGATACGGATATTTATATCCGAATTTTAATCGAATATGGATATGGATTGTAAAAATTTTCCAGATACGGATACATATATGGTAATGGCTTGAATATCTCAATCTGGATACCTAAATACAACATTTAATATTGTTTTGTATATTAGTTATATAATATAAGCCACACCCTCGTGTTATTATGATTTTATAATACAATATATTAATGATATTAATGTACTTCTGTTTGTTTGTTGGTGGGCACAAATGAAAGTTACGAAACCCTATTTCCCTTTTTGCTTCCGATCAAGAACACAGATCATCTCGACGCTCCATTTTGTCATGATGCAACTTATGCTTTCGATCAAGAGTAGATCATGTCGACGCTCCATTTTGTCATGATGCAACTTATTTATATTTCATTGCTATTTTTTCAAAAAGCATTATGAACTTTGATAAAAAATTCAATCAGTATTCGCATGTGATCTTTATTCGGTCGGTATTCACATTCCATATTTATTGTATCCATATTTGGATTCACTCTTTATTTGATTCATATTTGGTTAGCTCTTTATTTAATATGTATTCGGGTCCGCTCTTTATTCGACCGTATTCTGATTCAATAAATGTCTTATTCGAATTCGTATCTGTATTTTTAAGGATATGGTTTCCTTAATGCATATCTGAATTATATATGTATATATATACACACACACACGTATTCGACAGAAATGAAGCGAATATGGATATTGACAATATGCATATCCAATCCGTTTTCATCCCTATTCATAAAGTCCACCATGTCTAGTATGCTTGGGTCGAAAATACCATGTGGAGAAGTTGGAGGAATACTGCGTGAAGAAGTTGGAGGAAACCGAATGCTTACTTCACATGAAGGATAGAGTTATTGTGCACTTGAGTGACAAATCAATATTGGCACATGACATTGTTGATGAACCTGTGTGTGATAAGCATGTCGTGATGTGGAATTCATATTCCTCCTTGTACGATCATATTACTTATATGTATGAATTTGTGGAGTCTTTAATTCATTAGCAAGGGAGGAATATTTCGATAAAACATGTGAAATGTGCTTATTTCGGGGAATGATTGTTGGTACCAATATAGTTAATAATGCTTCATACTTACTTCGATTATTTGTCAAACAACATGTTTAACTAACTTACAAATATTATTCCTTATCCCTCATGTGTCAACTGAATGGAGAATAGCACCTAACCACACTAATTCCTCCTTATTCTCCCTTATTCCTATCCTTCCAACTGAACAGAAATAGTGTCTTATTCCATCTTATCCCACTCTTATTTATCTTTATTCCCCCATTGAACGGGTACTTTTCATAGTTCATGTATAACATTGAAATCAGTTGCATAGTTCAGGTACTTATTTGTAAATTACTCTATTTTCTAACCCACAATAAGTTGTTGAAGCAGATATACTGAAACCAGCTATTTCCTTGACTTATTTATAATCAAACAGAAGAATTCGATCTTTGAGATTGACCGATCCAGCCCTATTTCTCGCGAACGGATCCATCTGTGATCTCCTTAAGGTTCAAATATCCAATCGTCATAAACTCTTCTTTGCCATTTGAGATATTTGATTTTGCACAACATATTTTTGCAATCGAGTAACAATAACAAGAGAGGTCATGGCAGCAATGACAACCAGGTCTAATTTCTAGATAAGAAAACGACAGCGAAATTATTCTTCGAAGATATTGCCCCTTATTCAAAACGTAACGAAGAGAATCCAAACTCCAGAGCATGGGTTTTTGATTGAGATGAAAACGAATATAAATATATTTGTATCCATTCATATCTGCATTCGTCAAATAGAAGATATTGATGTCATTTTTTCGAGTGAATACGGATGCGAATATGAATACACATATTCAACATTCATCGAATATAAATATGAATACAAATAAAATATACTCAATTTTGATGAATAAGAATGTGAATACGAATATGGATATTCATTTTTTTGAAGGATACAAATATGGATACAAATGCAAATATGAATACGGATGTTCAAATTCTGGATGATACCAATACTTGCATGATACATAAAGAAGTAAGTTAGGTAATTTTTCTTTTATTATTTAGTTATATCTTTATGTTTCCTCTTATTATTTTGTTATTTTTATACACATATTCATTATTGAAATGTTTAATATACTTTTTATATATTGAAAATTGTTACGAACCTAAAATGTTTATAGCTTTTAAGTAAATTTGGACATGTATAGTATTCGTATTCGTTTGTCAAATATCAGTATCCGAATTATCAACATTCGTTTTGCATTCATATTCGTATTCTGAGGATATAACTTTACATTCTGCACATTCATGTGATATTCGTATTCCTATCCAGATTTTAAAAAGAATGAGGATATGACAACATCTATATTCGTACCATTTTCATTCCTAGTTTTCAAGCTCAGACATCTCGTTAAGATATATTCATATTCGATCAACAACTGTATTTGTTTTATAATCCGTTTTAAAATGGATATATATATATATATATCACTTTGATATCTGCAAACATCTACATCTGTATCTGTTTTCATATATAAATACAATTGTAGATTTATCTGGAAACATATATAACATAATTTTAGTATACATTCTCATCATATTTGGTGTAATTATTATGGTATAAGCATATATGGTAATTTATATCACTTGTATTGCATCCAATTCATGTATGCTTAAGTTTATATATAGATTATTATTAATATTATTCGTATGAGATCAGTATCCGTTTAACGTCCGTATTTGTTTTTTAAGAATATGGTAACATAGTTTCATATCCGTCGATGTCTGCATCCGCATCGTATTAATATTTAAAAACACAAAGGACATGATAACATCTATATGTATCCCTACTAGTCAAGGTACAACTGCATTCGTTAGCGTTACATCAACTTCAATTTTTTGGAGCCTTAGTTGTATAGAGTTATAGAGTGTAGAAGTTAAACCATCCGAGAACCGAGCAAACTGGGAAGCCGATCTGCTGTTGTAGCTACCTCATAAGCACGCTACCATGAAGACCCATGCACAAGGAGTTTCGATATGTTAGTTCATACGATATGAGAATGCGAGATTGCGACAAAAGACTTATGCGGATGCATACCGTTCAAAGTTATATTACTCCACTGCTGTAAAAGACCCAAGGGTAAATTACATAAAAGGACATCAGCTATACGTTGCTTTTCAATTGAAGGCCTCATTTTTTCAAATGTAACAAAGAGGGACCCAAATGTAACTTCAACTAAAGTTAATTATTCCATAGCCTCATGGGGCATTTAGCCATTTTCCACCTACAAAATGTCAAATAGACAACCGTAGCTACAACCTTCTTTTAGCGGGAAGATAGAGCAGGGCTGGATTATGGGCTACTCCTAAACCAAGGCAGAAAGAATATATGTTTTCGACTTGAATGGTATCAGTCTGTCAAGTTTTGGTGTTTAAGTTTTAAGAGTCTCATTCTGTCTTATTGGAGTGACACAAGTGCAAATTATCTGAAAGCAGGGAAAATATCGGAGATTCTCTTAAGCCAGTCATCACAAAATCTCGTTGCTAAATTGCATTGTCATGCTGGTCTGCTGTCCCTTGAAGATTGTATCATTCCTGCCAAGCCAAATAGCCTAGAGCGCGGCAAATGACTTGGAGACATCGCCGGATGACCCAAGACCAACCGCCCGAATAGATCTCCAAAAGTGCTCCGCATCGGATGCCCGAACCCACGGGAGCCCCAACGACTCCCACACATTTGCCGAAGACCTGCATCCAAAGAAGATGTGGTCCGCATCCTCCTCGCCGTCCTCGCACCTGTCACACCTCGTATCCGCCGCACCCAGCAGTCTGCCTCGTCTCACTTTGTCACATATCCGGTCTCTTCTTAGACACCAAAGAAAGACCTTAACTCGAGTAGGAATCTTAGCTGCCCAAATCACCTTCAAGTCAGCACATAGGTCTTCGTCTCGCTCTACCACCCCAGCAGTCAGCCTCCTGTATGCTTTCTTTACCGAGAACCTACCGTCTTCCCACACAAAATGATCGGGATCACCCGACATCTCCTCGACAGGGGGAATCTCCGATAGCATCCGCAAAAACTCGTCCATCCTCTGATCCGAGAGAACAGCAAGGAACCTCGGCGCCCACGACCCCAAGTCAGCCACCTCCGCCACCCGCGCCCCCTGTCAACGGCTAATGCCATCAACCTAGGAAAGCGGTAGGCCAACGCCCCCTCCCCCGTCCAGTCATCCTGCCAGAAACGGAAACGGAGACCATTCCCTAACTTCGGCCGAAGAAAAGACCTGAGCCCCGGAATCACGGCATGGATCCCACTCCACAATGAGGACTCGTGACGCTTCCTCCCAGCCACCAACTCCCCAGTGACACCATAAATCTTCCTCAGCAACCGCAGCACCGTCGAGTCGGATGGACCCCAGATGCGTACCACCCACTTGGCTAATAGGGCTTTGTTCATTGCATCCACATCCCTTATACCAAGGCCCCCCTCCGAAACAGGCACCGCGATATCCTTCCAGGCCACCAGGTGCAATCCCCTCGTCGTCTGCCTTCCATCTGACCAGAAAAAAGATCTCATCAAAGATTCCACCTTCCTTCTAACACCAGCCGGCATTCTCCTCGTCGAGAAGAAGAAGATCGGAATGGTTGAAAGAACATGCTTCAGCAATGCAAGCTTCCCACCCTTGGACAGAGTGGTAGCCTTCTACCCTTCCAAGGCACAAACCATTATGTCAACTTCAAACTAAGCGGTGATCATTTCCCTTCCATCGACCTCGTACTGGAACTCTGTCAACTACTACGGTACTACCTATCCTTCCACGAGGCTAATGATGTAAGGGCAGGGGGTGGTCCTACAAGGTAGGCATTTGATATTCATTAAGATCAAGCAAGATCTTGAGGTGCTGCACCTTTTTACCCACCTAATCCATGTATCCAATCGAACGGTCCCCACCTCTCCTAAACCATCGATATGTATGACCCAGTGAAGAATAAATTATCCATGTCTTACTCCACACTACCATATACCAGACTTGTCGATTCCAAACCTAACCCCTCCTTGCTCATGTGAAGATTCATATACTGAAATAGTAGAGACGTCTTTTTTCACCCAATCCCAACTATGGAAAAAGAATAATGAATTGCTTATTCATGAGGCCTTATTTCTCCTATATAAAGAGGAGAAATCATGTTGAGCAATTTACATAATAGAGACCAAAAAGAGAATAAAATACATAAACAGATAAAAGATAAAATAACTCTCAACACTCCCCCTCAAGATGGAGCCTAGATGTCAATCATGCTCAGCTTGGAATAACACCTTTGGGATGACCCTCTGGCTAGGGTCTTGGTGAAAACATCTACTGTCTGTTCCCCTGAGTTGACATGGGAAGTAGAGACAAATCCCTTCTGAATCATGTCACGAGTTTAGTGACAATCAACCTCAAGGTGCTTGGTTCTCTCATGGAAGGAATGGTTTTTGGCAATGAAAAAGCAACATGGTTGTCGCATTGTAGATGCGTGGAAAGAGGTGTATCAATAGCTAGGGTAGTCAAAACGGATCTGATCCACATCATCTCAGTGCTCTCCTGTGTCATGGCTATGTACTTTAATTCTGCACTAGATCAGTAAGCCACAATTTTCTTCTTACTCTTCCATGACATTAAGGAACTTCATATGGAAACTGCAAAACCTGGTGTAGATTCCATGTCCTTGGGACATCCTGCATAATTTGCATCTGCACATGCTGTAACAATGAGGGATGTGCCTCTGCTAAATAACAGTCTAGTTCCAGGAGAGTACTTCAGGTACCTCGGAATCATGTGAATGGTATCCATGCACATTGGCTACTCCATAAACTGGCTAACTCCGCTCATTGCAAAAGAGATATCTGACCTGGTGATGGTCACATATAGGAGCTTCCCAACAAGTTCCCTATATCTCCTTTTGTCTACCTCCTATGTATTGTCATCATATAACTTCATGTTGGGGTTCATAGTAGTGGTAGGCCTGCAACCTGCAATGCCTGTCTCAGAGAGAGAAATAACGTCCTCTGGGATATAATAAAACCATGTTGGTTCACAACAAACTCAAACTCTAGGAAGTAACGTAAATCAACAAGGTCCTTGGTGACAAACTATTGTCCAATAAATTCTTTAGACGTACAGATACCATGTGACGAGTCGCAAAATCGGCCCTTTAAGAAAGTGTTTTTAGCACTTGATAATGTCATCGCAGCCGGGCCGAGATGGACTCGTCAAAGACCATCTCATTTAGATATGCAAATATCAAAATGAGATGGTCGTATATATATTTTATTTTACTTGGCAAGAAACCAAGGTCGAACTCAGGGACACGCGCTTCTCTCGTATTAATCGGAGTTTTATTTATTTAACTAAGTGTTGAATGAGAGACACTATAGGTCAAATTTATGCAAGAAGGACAAGGGGACACAACAGAGTATTAAAATAAAACATGCATTTTTTATATATTAATCATGCAGAAAATATGCCCTAGATCAGAATGATGAGCCACGTTAAGAGACATCAATTTCAGGATTAATTAAGAAGACCTACTTGATTTGAAGGTTGAACAAGGCATACAGGACACAAGGCTTAACAAAATAATACATAAAAATTCAAGTGTCCAGAATAAGAAATTTAATACGCCATTAGGAAGAGCATCAAACAAGCTTCAAAATGCCACTGAAATCATCTCGATTGGAGTTACGAGGCTCTAGATATGCATGAAAGTAACCATGGGCATAAGTGAAAGAAAACATGAAAATAAAATTACAAACAGGTCCCTGGAAGGGACTAAAATGCAATTATAAAAAGTTCGGGACTTCCCTGTAAATTAACCTCACGCACGGGGGTATTTTTGCAAATACTAATACACGCGAGGGTCAAAGTGCAAAATTCCCACTGGGCGCCTGGGCTACACGTGATCTGGACCCATTTCTATTTGGAGAAGTCGACGGGGCTTCTACGTAAATTACCCAGATGGCACGTGCTATGCACGCGCCATCCAGGCTCGGAGGGTGGCTCGGGCTCGGTAGAGGCTCGTAGCTGCTTCGTGCTGGCTCGGCGTACACGAGCCTCCAGGCTTGGTGACGATGAGGCTCGGCGTGGGCTCAGGGACTGCCACGTGGTATCAGGACCTGGATGCAATATGCGGGACTTGCGAGGGCACCGATGCAAAAAGCCCAGGACTCACGTGCGTGAGGCACGTGAGCTCAGGCTCGGAGGGGGGCGAGGCTCGGTGCAGCTTCGGGTGGCCGTAGCAGGTGGCTCGGGCCACGTGGTGGCTCGAGGGCGCCTCGGGCGAGGCTCGGTCCCACCAAGCCTCCGCGCTTCGGGATGGTCGACGTGGTCGCTCCAGGACCGTTGGATCTCCGCCGTGGGGCGAGATCCAACGGTGGCTGCTCCTCCTTCCTCCTCGATGGCTGGCGGCGCTATTGGAGCTCCAGCGTGAGGCCTGGAGCTCCGCCGCGCCTCGCCGCGCTTGGTGAAGCTCGGGGGCTGGCTCTGACGATCTGGCGATGAAGCTCCGAGGTCAGAGAAGCTGCAGACACATCTGGAGTGCGCCGTCGACGCCTGATTGCCGGAGGCGGAGCTCTAGAACCTGGCTCCGCCCAAGGTCCAGCCATTGGTGCTGGTTGACCTGCAAGGGGGTTAAGGCGTGCGTGCGTGCGAGATGAGGTGGACGGAGGGCTCTTGTGGAGCGAAGAAGGCGAAGCCCTTAGTGGGTCCTCCTCCACCTCCGGCGGAGGAGGAAGCTTGGTGTGAAGGAGGTCGCGACGGAGGAAGGGGGTGATCGGAATGGCTGGCGAAGTTGAAGGATGCGCGGTGGATCTAAAGAGGTGATCGGTGAAGGGCGAGGAAGAGTGGCGAGGCCTAATTAATTAAGGAAAATTAAGACGAAATGCAGAGGAAGAAGAAGAAGACCTACCGGAGGTTGGGCGGAGCGGGAGCCTGGGCTGGGCATCGGAGAAGATGCCCTGGTCGTCGCACGTCGAGGTCGGCAACTCCTCGGAGCTCGAGCGGGGCTTTGAGCCTCCGCGACGCAGCGGGCAGCTACGGATCTTACCGGGGCATTTGGGGTCGTCATAGCTCGATCCGAGCTCCTCCCCCTGTCACAGGGAGGAGATGGAGGGCTGGGCCTCAGCCCCTCGGTTGGTGGATAAGGTGGATCGATGGGGGAGGCGACGCTTTTAAAGGAAGGTTCGGCGGTCCAGGTGGTGGGGAGCCGAGATATTCGAGGAGATGTGGGACGACTGGAGAGGTGGACGGAGTTTGTGGGAGGTGCGCGAGAATCATGGAGGAATGGGCTCGGACGTGGTGTGGTTAGAGCATGGCGAGGATGACCAGGGCTCTGGCTAAAAATGGAAGGATGGAGGAGGTCTGCGAAGCGGGGAGCTCGGGCTAAGGATGCGGGAGGAGGAAGACGAAGCCTCGGCCGTTGGATCTTGCGATCCAACGGCTGAGAGAAGGGCGCTAAGATGTGGTGGGGATTTAGTCTGGGCGATGCGAATCGAAGGGTATCGATTGTGCCACGTGTCGGATCGAGAGGGGGGGGGGGGCGCTAAAGGACGGTGATGATCAGAAGTCAGGGCTGATCGAGCGGTTAGGAATAGATAGCGAATTGAGTGGCTCAGATCAGGACCGGGGTGAAGTGATCGAGGGCTGCAGAGCACGCCACGTGTCGAGCTACGGGCTCGGCGCTTAAGGACGGCTCAGATGGACCCCAGGATTCGATCGGATGGTGGAGGACCCGTCCGTAATGGATGGTGGAGATGGCTGATCAAGAGTGGGATCGAGTGGCCCTCCACGTGACATGTGGCGACTTCTGGCTTAGGCGCTAACGTGCGATGATCGATGGGCCAAGGGTTAGATCAAACGGTAGTGGAGAATAGCAGACGTGGACGTGCTCTGGCCGTTGGATCAGAAAGGTGATCCGATGGCTGGCGATGGATGCGGAAAAGACAAGGGGCGCGGGCCACGTGGCTCACCCAGAACGGGCCACGTGGCCCAATCAGATTATTCTGATGGTATTTTTGATTTTTGAAGGCTTAATAGGTCGAATTTGAGAAACGTAAAACATGAAAGTTGTAGATCTTGATGAGATCTACAAGTTTCATGTTGACCAAAACAGGAAATGAGATCAAACAAAGACCCGAAATATTTTTGAGGGTATTTTTAAGTCTAAAAATACCACGAATTTTTGTTTTGTCATTTTTTGTGATTTTTAATTTATTTAGGACTCTGTTAATTACAAAACATTAACTGGGTTTTATTGACAAAACTTTAAGCAAGGGGGTTAATTATAGAAAATAAAGATGATGAAACTGAGGTTCATCACCCCCTATACTTAAACTATGCTCGTCCTCGAGCATCAAAAAGAATGACTAAGTTGGATTAACCCCCTTGTGCATGTGAATACAGGATCCAATCTGATCAAGTTGACTCGACTTTAAAGATCCAAAATTCTAGAGTTCAACCCAGCCTTAATCAAGAGGCTTCCAATTCCTCTACTTCTCTAGACTCTCTCTGATGTACATATAAGCTAAATGATATGAAGTTTAGTGTTGACTGCAATTCTGAGAGTAGAGTCAATTCGTCACCCAAAATCTTGGTCCGAGAAAATCTCCTAAGGACCCAATCCTCAGCACTAGGGAATAAATCAAATCTTGCATTCAGTCCACCGTCTCTTTAGTTGTCAGACTTAGAAAATGTAGATGACAGGCCAGAAATGGAGGGCATGGGATTGTGTCAATTCTTCTCTCCCTCTCATTGGAACAAGGATTCTCTCTAGTGCCTTTGTACGCAACACTTTTTTGGTGTTGATCAGTGTGTCCGTCAAGAGAAGTTGGAGCCGTCTGTACTTGTTTTCATGGGAGTACACCAGGGTGTGTCTCTTTTGAGTACCTATCGTACCTTCGACACCCAGACTTGTAGCATTTACGATGCAGAGCCCTTTTTGGTGCAAGCCCGACTCCTGGTCCTAATAGCGGTGGTCCAAGTGGACACTTTGAAAAGTTTGGGAGCGCTCGCCTTTGGTGGAAGCTCTTTGATATGTAACTTTGTGAAATAGAGCTTTTCTTTGATTTTCATTGACTTGTATATTTGTGGCTAGCTCCACTGCTTTTACCAAGAGTTGGCGCACACTGATCAACAATTTTTTATTTATTTTTCATACCCAGGCACTTAGGTTAATAACAAGAGATTAGTATAAGAACCAAGTTCTCATACTGGCTAATATTGCTGACACTCAGGTTTCCTGAAGCCTCCAAAGATTTTATCCCATCCTAGAGCATCATTAGATCAAATCCAAACTCGACTTCCTCATCCCAATCCCTCAGGTGAAAAATCAACTCATCTCATCAAAAACCGCAGTCGTGCATGTGATGTGTTGATCATATTCTTTCTGTCTGAGACTAAGCATGGAATATAGCATGCAAATCTAGAAACTTAGGGAAATGTGGATGATTAAGTCTAAGACCCTGATGGCTAAGGCTGGTTAACCTAAAATTTCAAAGACCTCAAAAAGCTAAGTTTTCTTGACCAATTCAGATCCTGGGTGAAAGTGTAAGTGTAGAGGACTAATCTAACTTCTTCATTCAAAAACAAGACACATTTTTTTTTTGAACTTCAAGAGATATTAGAACTTCCTAAACTCAATTGAGCATCTGCAATTCAGCCAGTATGGATGTAAGTACAGGCCGAAGCCCGTTGCTTGAGGACGGGGCCTTGCGCGATGTCCTCTAAACCATCCAATCTGCTAAGGGCGAACCCTCACTGAACGCGGCTTACTTAATTGGGCTTAGTAGTCACTAACGGCTCCTAAAGGATTTTTAGGATTTTTCTCATTTTTATGGATTTTAATAAAGTTAAAACACATGTTAGACTCAACTTTTCTTGAAAAGAGATGGCGATTTTTCAAAACCATGTCACACAAAATAAAAAGTTTTTCAAAACATTTTCAAAAATCATTTTCGAAAATATTTTTATAAAAATAGCGTAACATAATATCTAAAAGCCGTGAAATCATTTGAGTTCTCTTAGTCCAACGAATTTTACCTTAGCCAAAAAGTTTTAAATTTTTCAAATTTTTCAGATTATAGCTAAAGTAAGTATACGGTATATACGGTATACCCCCCTATACTTAAACTTTGCTATGTCCTCATAGCACTAGATGTTACAAGTACATAGGTCCATTTAAGTATATAGGAATATACGGGAGCTAAGAGGAGCTCCCCCTATACTTAGGTTAGAAATAACCTAAGTATAAAGGCAAGAAAAGAGGAGTAGAGAAAATCACGGGGACTTGGGTCCCCCCTATACTTAGGCTGAGATTAGCCTAAGTATAAAGATGGGAATTGATGTTGGAAGGGACCCAAGGTGAACGAAGAAGAGGAATGGATTTACAAGTGAGCGGTTGAATGAAATGGAGTGACTAAGGTTTTTAGGGTTGTGTAGCAAACATGGCTCAATTCAAGCAAGCAAAAACCCTTAGTTTCACCAACTCACACATGAAACCAACCGAAGTTGGTTTATTATCTTGTCAGTTTTATTGGTGATAAAGCCTTAGATATTTACGCGAAGAAAATGTGAAATGAAAATTAAGGCGTATGCGCGGGTGTTGCTCTCCCAAAACCGAATTTTACTCCATTTTTGGTTGACTTGCAATTAACAGTCCCAATTTTATTTTGAATTATCACTGAATTAAGGTTAGCACATCAATCAGAAAATCATCGTCTATCGTTCATTTCATTTTCAGCACATCAATCAGAAAATCATCGTCTACCGTTCATTTCATTTTCCATTAATCCTAGGTGATCAATAAAAGCTGAGAAAAACATGTATTCGATGAAAAAAATGCGATTTAGGCTAAGCGATAAATCATGCAGTGATTTTACGATAAATCCATGAAAAATTTTGGGGCCGTTTTGAAAAACCAAATTAAACATGTATGCAAGTCGAAAAAGCCGCACCTAATCATGCATCTATTAGCGGGGATAATTTTTATTAATTTTAGCTAAGTGATGCGAGATTAGGTGCGTATATAGTTTAGTATGTCCTACCTACGATCAAGCACGTAAAAATATGAAAAATAAAATGAGCTCGGAGAGCCGCGTGCCTAGTCCTAGGTCGACACTCAAGTGGGGACGATCCTCACACAACCACATTCGTTCGATTACACACGCGAGTCTTCGATCGAAGACCGCTGTAAAAGACGAGTTTATTATAAAAAATAAAATGCGACACATTTTTTTCCTTTTCTTTCTTATCGGCTCCAAGCATGCTTCTGCGGCTCCTCGCAACGGGGAGTATCCTGCTCCTCGCCTCCTTGATCCATCAAGGGCCCTGCCACAAAAACAATGGTTAGATATCAAATAAGAAAAAAAAATTTATATGCAAAATATGTGGTCATTTGACCTATAAAAAGAAACACAAAATTAAACAAACAAAAATCCAAAAAATATAAGAAATGAGCCGTGTCCCCGGCAACGACGCCATTTGACGAGTCGCAAAATCGGCCCTTTAAGAAAGTGTTTTTAGCACTTGATAATGTCATCGCAGCCGGGCCGAGATGGACTCGTCAAAGACCATCTCATTTAGATATGCAAACATCAAAATGAGATGGTCGTATATATATTTTATTTTACTTGGCAAGAAACCAAGGTCGAACTCAGGGACACACGCTTCTCTCGTATTAATCGGAGTTTTATTTATTTAACTAAGTGTTGAATGAGAGACACTATAGGTCAAATTATGCATGAAGGACAAGGGGACACAACAGAGCATTAAAATAAAACATGCATTTTTATATTTTAATCATGCAGAAAATATGCCCTAGATCAGAATGATGAGCCACGTTAAGAGACATCAATTTCAGGTTTAATTAAGAAGACCTACTTGATTTGAAGGTTGAACAAGGCATACAGGACACAAGGCTTAACAAAATAATACATAAAAATTCAAGTGTCCAGAATAAGAAATTTAATACGCCATTAGGAAGAGCATCAAACAAGCTTCAAAATGCCACTGAAATCATCTCGATTGGAGTTACGAGGCTCTAGATATGCATGAAAGTAACCAGGGGCATAAGTGAAAGAAAACATGAAAACAAAATTACAAACAGGTCCCTGGAAGGGACTAAAATGCAATTATAAAAAAGTTCGGGACTTCCCTGTAAATTAACCTCACGCACGGGGGTATTTTTGCAAATACTAAAACCCGTGAGGGTCAAAGTGCAAAATTCCCACTGGGCCCTGGGCTACACGTGATCTGGACCCATTTGCTATTTGGAGAAGTCGGCGGGGCTTCTACGTAAATTACCCAGATGGCGGGCTTCTACGTAAATTACCCAGATGGCACGTGCTATGCACGCGCCATCCAGGCTCGGAGGGTGGCTCGGGCTCGACAGAGGCTCGTAGCTGCTTCGTGCTGGCTCGGCGTACACGAGCCTCCAGGCCTGGTGACGATGAGGCTCGGCGTGGGCTCAGGGACTGCCACGTGGTATCAGGACCTGGATGCAATATGCGGGACTTGCGAGGGCACCGATGCAAAAAGCCCAGGACTCACGTGCGTGAGGCACGTGAGCTCAGGCTCGGAGGGGGGCGAGGCTCGGTGCAGCTTCGGGTGGCCGTAGCAGGTGGCTCGGGCCACGTAGTGGCTCGAGGGCGCCTCAGGCGAGGCTCGGTCCTACCGAGCCTCCGCGCTCCGGGATGGTCGACGTGGTCGTTCCAGGACCGTTGGATCTCCGCCGTGGGGCGAGATCCAACGGTGGCTGCTCCTCCTTCCTCCTCGATGGCTGGCGGCGCTATTGGAGCTCCGGCGTGAGGCCTGGAGCTCCGCCGCGCCTCGCCGCGCTTGGTGAAGCTCGGGGGCTGGCTCTGAAGATCTGGTGATGAAGCTCCGAGGTCAGAGAAGCTGCAGACACATCTGGAGTGCGCCGTCGACGCCTGATTGCCGGAGGCGGAGCTCTAGAACCTGGCTCAGCCCAAGGTCCGGCCATTGGTGCTGATTGACCTGCAAGGGGGTTAAGGCGTGCGTGCGTGCGAGATGAGGTGGACGGAGGGCTCTTGTGGAGCGAAGAAGGCGAAGCCCTTAGTGGGTCCTCCTCCACCTCTGGTGGAGGAGGAAGCTTGGTGTGAAGGAGGTCGCGACGGAGGAAGGGGGTGATCGGAATGGCTGGCGAAGTTGAAGGATGCGCGGTGGATCTAAAGAGGTGATCGGTGAAGGGCGAGGAAGAGTGGCGAGGCCTAATTAATTAAGGAAAATTAAGACGAAATGCAGAGGAAGAAGAAGAAGACCTACCGGAGGTTGGGCGGAGCGGGAGCCTGGGCTGGGCATCGGAGAAGATGCCCTGGTCGTCGCACGTCGAGGTCGGCAACTCCTCGGAGCTCGAGTGGGGCTTTGAGCCTCCGCGACGCAGCGGGCAGCTACGGATCTCACCGGGGCATTTGGGGTCGTCATAGCTCGATCCGAGCTCCTCCCCCTATCACAGGGAGGAGATGGAGGGCTGGGCCTCAGCCCCTCGGTTGGTGAATAAGGTGGATCGATGGGGGAGGCGACGCTTTTAAAGGAAGGTTCGGCGGTCCAGGTGGTGGGGAGCCGAGATATTCGAGGAGATGTGGGACGACTGGAGAGGTGGACGGAGTTTGTGGGAGGTGCGCGAGAATCATGGAGGAATGGGCTCGGACGTGGTGTGGTTAGAGCATGGCGAGGATGACCAGGGCTCTGGCTAAAAATGGAAGGATGGAGGAGGTCTGCGAAGCGGGGAGCTCGGGCTAAGGATGCGGGAGGAGGAAGACGAAGCCTCGGCCGTTGGATCTTGCGATCCAACGGCTGAGAGAAGGGCGCTAAGATGTGGTGGGGATTTAGTCTGGGCGATGCGAATCGAAGGGTATCGATTGTGCCACGTGTCGGATCGAGAGGGGGGGGGGGGCGCTAAAGGACGGTGATGATCAGAAGTCAGGGATGATCGAGCGGTTAGGAATAGATAGCGAATTGAGTGGCTCAGATCAGGACCGGGGTGAAGTGATCGAGGGCTGCAGAGCACGCCACGTGTCGAGCTACGGGCTCGGCGCTTAAGGACGGCTCAGATGGACCCCAGGATTCGATCGGATGGTGGAGGACCCGTCCGTAATGGATGGTGGAGATGGCTGATCAAGAGTGGGATCGAGTGGCCCTCCACGTGACATGTGGCGACTTCTGGCTTAGGCGCTAACGTGCGATGATCGATGGGCCAAGGGTTAGATCAAACGGTAGTGGAGAATAGCAGGCGTGGACGTGCTCTGGTCGTTGGATCAGAAAGGTGATCCGATGGCTGGCGATGGATGCGGAAAAGACAAGGGGCGCGGGCCACGTGGCTCACCCAGAACGAGCCACGTGGCCCAATCAGATTATTCTGATGGTATTTTTGATTTTTGAAGGCTTAATAGGTCGAATATGAGAAAACGTAAAACATGAAAGTTGTAGATCTTGATGAGATCTACAAGTTTCATGTTGACCAAAACAGGAAATGAGATCAAACAAAGACCCGAAATATTTTTGAGGGTATTTTTAAGTCTAAAAATACCACGAATTTTTGTTTTGTCATTTTTTGTGATTTTTAATTTATTTAGGACTCTGTTAATTACAAAACATTAACTGGGTTTTATTGACAAAACTTTAAGCAAGAGGGTTAATTATAGAAAATAAAGATGATGAAACTGAGGTTCATCACCATGCATATCATCTCATGTAACAATGATATCATCAATATATACCAGTATAACAACGATACCTTTACGAGTCTTTTGAACAAACATAGAATAATCTGTAGTTGGTCTTGTAAAGCCATGTTTCTCTATCAAGTCCAAGAGCTTCTGAAACCATGCTATGAGACTTTGCTTAAGTCCATAGATAGCCTTAGAAGTTTGCAAACTTTCTGACTCTGCCCCTTAGCGGCAAACCTACGTGGTTGCTGCTTGTAAACTTCCTTCTGTAAGTCACCATAGAGAAATGCACTTTTCGCATCAAGCTGAGACAATGATCGGTCCAATATCACTGTAGCAGAGAGAAGGATCCGAAATGTAGAATGACGAACCACGAGAGAGAAGGTATCCTGATAGTCCACCCCATATGTCTGGGTGAACCCACGAGCCACAAGCCTCGCCTTGTAGCGATCGACACTGCCATGTGCACGGTGCTTCACTATGAACAACCACTTGCATCCAACCACAGATGCCCATGTAAGGGTAGGGACAAGGCTCCACGTGCCACACGACTGTAGCGCGGCTACCTCCTCCTCCATAGAAAGATGCCACTAACTGTCTCGCATAGCCTCCTAGTATGTCCATGGGATCTCTAAAGATAATAGTCCCATAAAAAGCCTCCTGAAATTCTGTGAAAAACACCTCGATGAAACATAAGCAACAAGAGGATACGTGACACATGTACGCCTCCACTTTCCTAAAGCAATGGGCACATTAAGATCTCTGGCATGATCTATGACATGTAGAGTAGCCTCTTGTAAATGCACCTACTTGTCCTATAAAGTAGTCTGCTACATAGACAAATAACCAGTGTCATTAGTAAAAACAAAGTGCTTAGAACATACATGGGATGCAATGGATGATGGGGAAGGCTCATGAGCAGGGGACAGTTGGTGTCCTGCGAATGTACAAATGTGGAAAAAATAGAGCCAAAGTACTAGGATGTGGGGATGGATGAGCAACCGCAATAGGAGGTAACAATGGAGGTGGTAGAGAAGGTGGTGCAATAGAAGGGACCACTAGAGGAGGTGAAGTAGGAGGGACCACGGGAGACGGTGGTGGTGGAGAAGGAGAGGGGACGTGCACATCCTTATCGGACTCAGAAGCGGTCATCCTATCACCTACATGAGTAAAGTACATAATTGACACAAAGAAGGTGACATCAACACTAACGTAGTACTTTCATCTAAATGGATCAAAGCAACAATACCCTTTCTAAATTTGAGAGTGTGAAATCCCTCGTAATTCATACATGAACTTCTTCTCAAAAATTGCTTTTATCCAATGGCCAAAAAATTTGATTGAGCACTCCATCGCGTAGAGCTCATCGAGACCTTTCCAACAAGTCCAAGACCGCAAAAATCCGAGTTCGGGAGCCCGAGTTATGGCTATTTTAGCGAGACAGGATCCGGGTCTAATTCGGATACGAGCACGGATCCAAATCCGGGTTGGATCCCATAAAATAGACCTTGTCTCTCCCAAAATGCTCAAATAAGCAAGAGCAGGCCCTCCTACCTTCCCCTCGTCGGAGCGCGACCGGAGCTCGCCGGAGTGCGTAAGATCGGCGATCCGAGGCCATCTCTGCTTAGAGAACGTCGAGGTCACCCCCTTGCAGGTTCGCGTCGCCAAAGGAGCGCCACACATGCCGTTTCTCCATGAGAGGAGAAATCGAGGAATCGAGTTTTCTTGAGGTACAAGGTCCCCTTTCCTCTTGCTGCCGGATCCACATATTTTTATCGAAATTGTGTGCTTGAAATACCATAGTGTCGTAGAGAATACCCGTGTGTTCATTTTGTTCGTGTTTTCTCGGGGTTATCTCTTCGAGACGGGTAAATGACCTGCTCCTTCACTGATTTATTGGCGTGAGACTGTTTTGATCATGAGTGTTGGCTAGGGACTGTGGTGTCAACCAAATTTATACTCAAATCAGTGCTTGGAATATTTGCTCGGGCTGTACTTTCGGGGGTGTTTATCATGCTAAATTAATGCGGCTGCTACAACCTACAAGCTTAAAACCAAAGGTGGGATAATAGGTATTCTTTGGCTGAAAGCAAAAGTCAACCTCCAGAGATCTGAATATTCAGGTCTTTCTTGAACACCAAAGCAGATCTTTTTTTCAGGCATCTTTAGTTTAAAATATATTTTTTGGTTAGAGATCGGGGTTGATTTTTTTTCTAAATTGCTGGTGTGCACACTTGCTAACTTCTGGTGCACATTTGTGGATCTTGCACTGCATTATCGTGTAAACTGTGAAATGGTAGCAAAGAAAAATGACAACCATGCTATTCATCGTTAGTGTGATCATTTTTTTTACTCAAACATGCCTGCAACATAGCATGATGCCAACGTAACTGCATACCCTTTAGCACAAACCTGGGACTAAACAATAATCTCCAAATTTAACACTCCCATCGATAGCCTTTCCATTCATAATGTATAATATCCAGCACTATATTATATCCACGTATGACTAACATCCGGTTATGTTTGATAGCTTTTGATTTAAAATTCATATGCATCTTTTGTTGTTATGAAGTAGTTTGGCTTTTGAATTATTATTGCATCTTTTTTTGTCCCGTCGAGACTGCACAAAACCCTTTGCCTTTCTGTGGAACTTATGATGAGCAAGGAATGCGGTTGTTTTTCACCATAGAAGTTACTATGTTGAGACCGCAGTGGCTCATGCTAAAGAGTCCTGGTTGATGTAGTTTTTTTGTGAATAATATATTTTTTGGCGTATACTATCTTGTGTACTTACGCATTCCCACTTCAAAAAAAAAAATCTTTCCATTATGAATTATATTTGAAACAAGAGATTCGTATAGAAGAGATCTCCACATATAATGGCATGAAATATGCCTTTTGAATTTTTACAATAGTTAAGTTAGTAAATCCACTCTAGTGCCAAATCGATGGAGATAGTAGATACGATGGAAAGAAGGAAGATTCGGATACTATGCCTCCAAGAGACAAAATGGGTTGGAGAGAAAGTACGGGAGATCGAGAAGACATTCTTTAAACTTTGGTATTCATGTAAAAATAAGGGCAGAAATGATGTTAGAATAGTTGTTCATAAGGATTTGAAGGATTATGTAGTTGAGGTGCAACGATTCGAGGATCAGATTATTTTGCTAAAAGTGGTGCTCGAAGAAGAAATGCATAATATCATCTCAATTTATGCACCGCAAATTGGTTTAGATGAAAGTATTAAACAAATTTTTTGGTAGATTTGGATAAAATTATGCAAGGAATCCCACAAAGAGAAATGATTTTCTTAAGTGGAGAACTTAATGGACATGTGAGAAATGATGCTTCATGGTATACTAGTATTCATGGAGGACATGGCTTCGGGGATAAAAATGAAGAGGGAAAAGTCATTCTGGATTTTGTAACGCCTTATGTTCTTTTCATAGCAAATACTTTCTTCAAGAAGAGGGAGGAGCATTTAACTACTTATAAGAGTGTCTCGACTAAAACAAAGATAGATTACTTTGCATTGAAGAGAAGAGATCGGTTGTGTTGCGAAAACTACAAAGTAGTCCCATGAGAGAATTTGAATACCCAACATCGCTTGTTAGTTATGGATGTGCAAATAAAAGGGTTGGTAAAGAAAAAGAGGGTTTCCAAGATCACTAGAACTAGATGGTGGGATCTTCAATCGATGCAATCAAGCTTCAGGGAGAAGGTTTTAAAAGACTTGTCTTGGGATTGTAACGGAAGTGCAAATGAGATAAGGGAGGCAGTAACATTTTTTATCCGAAGGGTAGCCAAAGAGATGCTAGGTGAGTCAAAAGGAGGAGCTCCAGGCCAAAAGGAGGCTTGGTGGTGGAGTGGAGGGGTGCAAGAGAAGCTTAAAATTAAAAGAGCATGCTTTGAAGCTATGTCTAAGAAAGAAGGAAGCAAAAAAGGCTGTAAGTGAAGCTAAACCAAAAACTTATGAAGTTTTGTAAAAAAATCACGACTCTAAAGAGGGCCAGAAGGATATATTCAGGTTGGCTAAAGCAAGAAAAAGAAATACCAAAGACCTTTCTCAAGTGAGATGCATTATTGACGAGGAAGGTCACATGCTTGTTACTCAGAAGGATACGGAGACTAAATAGAAGCAGTATTTCCATAAGCTTTTCACCGGGAAGGAAATAAAGAGATCAATTTGGGAGATCTAGCTAGTAATGAAAGTTACTTGAATCGTGCCAGCTATAAACGAATACAAAGGAAGTAGAGGAGCCTTTGAAGGTTATGAGACCTAGGAAAGGTGTAGAACATGATGACGTTCCTATAGAATTTCGGGGAGTTTAAAGTGAGCATTGTTTGACTTGACTTACAAATTTATTTAATGTTATTTGGTGAAGCAAGAAAATACTTGAAGAAAGGATGAGAAACATCGTGGTGTTTCTTTATAAGAACAAAGGAGGCATTCAAAATTGTTCAAATTACAGAGGTATCAAGCTGATGAGTCACACTATGAAAATTTGGGAATGTGTTATTAAAATAAGGTTGAGGCAAGTTTCTAAAGCAAAAGAAAACTAATATGGATTCATGCCAGCTCGATTAACTATTGAAGCCATCCACTTGTTGAGGAGAACAATGGAGATTTATAGAGCTAAAAGGAAGAACCTCTATATGTTTTTTTATTGATTTGGAGAAAGCTTATGATTCTTCCCCACGGGAGATATTGTGGAGAATTTTAGATAAGAGACAAATATCCATCTTATACATTAACCTGATAAAAGATATTCTTCCCCACGGGGCTTTATCTTGTGTAAGGATACAATATGGGAAGACTGATTATTTTGACATCAACATTGGTCTGCATCAAGGTTCAACTTTGAGTCCATTCCTTTTTACTTTGAGTATGGATGAGTTGACAAGTTACATCTAGGATGAGATACCTTGGTGTATGTTATTCGCTGGTGATATTGTGTTGATTGATGAAACTACAGATGCAGTAAATGAGAAGTTTGAGATTTGGAGGCATGCATTGGAGACTAGAGATTTCCTATAAGTAGGGATAAGACTGAATATATGGAGTGCACTTTTGATGGAAGCAATGGTGAACGAATCGATGTGAAGATTGGTGACGCTAACATTCAGAAGAGAGATTCTTTTAGATACTTGGGAACTAGTTTGCAACATAATGGGGAAATTGATGGAGATACTACTAATAGAATAAATGATGGTTGGCTAAAGTGGAGAGGAGCCTCTACTGTTCTCTGTGATAAGAAACTTCCTTTGAAAATCAAAAGAAAGTTTTACAAAGCAATTGTTAGACCCGCTATGCTTTATGGATCTGAATGTTGGCATGAGAATCATAGACATGTGCAGAGAATGACAGTAACGGAAATGAAAACGCTAAGGTGGATGTGTGGACACACACACACACACACGTAAAGATCGGATTCAGAATGATGCAATAGAAGGAAAGTTGGTGTAGCTCCGATCGCGGATAATATGTGAGAAAATCGCTTAAGGTGGTTTAGCCATTTGCAAAGGAGGTCATCAGATGCACCGGTGAGGAGAAGTCGGTTTTGGGATGTTGAACCGGCAAAGAGAGGGTGATGAAGGCCAACGAAGTGTTGGAATGAGTCTATACGAAGCGATCTTAGGTTTTTGGATCTAAGCCCGAGAATGACCCATAGGGCTACGATAGATCTGGAATTGATTTTGAATGGAGGTAAAGAATCCATGTAGTCGAACCTACTTAATGTGGGAAAAGGCTTTGTTGTTGTACCGGGTTATGCCCTTCAGACCGAAAAATATGAGGATAATCTATCGAAGGCTTGTAAACTTTTTTCGAAACAAAGGGGGGTGTGGTCTTAAGTCCGGACACACCCAAGGCACCTTTATTACCCCAAAAAGACTATAAAGAAGAGTTTACCAAGACCAAAAATAAAAAATCCCTTCTAACCACAATTTAAAATAACAAGAAAAATAAATGGAATAATGATTCATCTATTTGTGCATACATCAGTGAGATATATGCACTTCCTCGTACTATTTTTGAAAGATGCACTTACTCATATTATCACCACGGCTTTGCGCCAACCTTCTTTTAAACCTCAAATTGACGAACGTGAAGCATTGTCAAGACTCAAGCCCCTCTCCATCAGAAAAGCACGTCACCTGAAAACCAAGCCTCATTTGCACGGAAGCCTAAACACAACACATCCAATAGATTTTGACACCATAATGAATATAATCAAGTAAGCTGATATTTATCTAATGTGCACATATTGTGTACATCCCAAATAAAGGTCAAGACCTCCGATGGTCAAAGCCCTTCTTCAATCCCAACCCTTTTGGGGATAAAACTTACATAACAAGTCTTTGGTTCTTGTTAGCATGACCCTCTGGCAATCTGTTCTACATGGTCATCTCCAAGAGCTATTGTATCGTCTACAAGAGCTATTGGCATATTGCAGCCATTCCTTAGACAAGGTATTTGCATGAGCCAAAATATTTTCAATGTAGCACCTATCTTGGTTTAACAATGCCCTATATTTGGAGAACGAGAGGATGAAAGCAATTTTCCATCGAAATCATACAAGACTAAATCAGTAGTTCCCAAAATCTCTCAAGGAGTGAAATCTACTCAACATCAATCTATAGCTTGCCCAATTTCCTGCGATGTCAGTCAAGAGAAGAACATGTTCTCCTCGTCTTTAGGGCTAGTCAAGCATATCATATACAAGTTATCGCCACTATAAAAGCCACATGAATACTTCTACTCATAATAACATCGATTTCCAAATTTCTGTCAAGTTCTCTTTCGAGATTATCGGTGTTATCACAAATGAGTTTGATAAAGACAAATAAGCATTGTCATAAACTCTCTGTTTTACTAAGTTCCTTCTTTAATATCAAAAATTTTGCCAAACATTGCTCGAAGAAAATGGACGAGAAAGAGGGCAAGTTTCGAAATATCGATATCGATATCATATCAATCGTCCCGAAAAAGGGATATATTGAGGATTGTAGAAAGGTGTGAAATGAAACGTTGTATTCCATCGTAGCCCTAGAGCTCTCTTATATAGGAGAAAGGCTCTGAGGGAAAATTACATAAAGTATACAAAAGAAATAAGAAACTACAAAAAAAAGATAAGGAGATATAAATATCTCAACACTCCCCCTTAAGTTGGAGCATACATGTCTATCATGCTCATCTTGAAACGACAACGGTGAAAAGGACCTCTTGCAAGAGTGTTGGTAAACATATCTGCAATCTGGTCACCAGAAGCAACATGAAAGCTGGAAATAAGTCCCTTCTGGATTAGATCACGAGTGTAATGGCAGTCTACTTCAATGTGCTTTGTGCTTTCCTGGAAGACTGAATTATTAGCTATGAATAAAGCGGCTCAGTTATCGCATTTGAGGTGTATAGGAAGCGGCACCTCATAGTTAGGTCAGTCAGAACAGAATTGACCCACATCATTTCCGTGCTCCCTTGGGCCATGGCCCTATACTCTGATTCAACGCTAGATCTAACCACAACTATTTGTTTCTTACTCTTCCATGAAACTAGCGAGCTACCTATAAATACTGTGAAGCTTGAAGTGGACTTTCTGTCCGTGGGACACCCAACATAGTCTGCATCTGCACATCCAGTAACAGTGAGAGATGTCTCTTCTGAACAAAAGTCATGCACCTGGAGAAGACTTCAGATACCTCAAGATCATGTAAACTGCATCCATATGAACCTGCATGAGTTGCTCCATAAACTGGTTGACTCTGCTAATAGCAAATGATATATCAGGCTCGGTGATAGTGACATACACCAACTTCCCTACTAGCTCTCTGTATCGTCTCTTATCCACCTCATCAGAGTCGTCATCATCATAGAGCCTTGCATTTGGATCCATTGGAGTTGTAGCAAGTCTACATCTAGTCATGCACGTCTGAGATAAGAGATCAGTGACATACTTCCTTTGCGTCATTACCATACCATGTTGATTTCCTGAAAATTCTAGGCCAAGAAAGTAACGCAACTTGCCACGGTCTTTGGTCACAAACTGTTGTCCAAGGAAATCCTTAGCTGCATGAAATCCTTGTTCATCACTGCTTGTAACAATAATGTCATCAACATAGACTAGAATGGCAATGGTACCTCTCTGGGTTCTCTTAACAAAAAGAGAATGATCTACAGTAGATCTGATAAACCCATGTTCTTCAATCAACTGCGAGAGCTTCTGAAACCAAGTCTTCGAACTCTTCTTACGACCATAGATGGCCTTGTGAAGTGAAATCTGCACACCATACGGGACTCCCCCTCAGTAGAAGACCCTGGTGGCTGCTGCATGTAGACTTCTTCAAGTCCCCATACAAAAATGCATTCTTGACATCTAATTGGAAAAGCGGTCAGTCACGTATCATATCAACAAAAATAAGAATCCATAGCATAGAGTGACGGGCAATATGAGAAAAGGTATCTTATAATCCACCCCATAGGTTTGGGTGAACCCACGAGCGCAGTGTTTAATTGTAAACACCCATTGCTGCCAACAACAGATGCACCAGGAGGATCTTGTACAACACTCCACGTAATGCGAGACTGTAATGTTGCCATCTCCATAGGAAGACGCCACTGCCTGCTATGCAATGCTTCCTGATAGGGCTGTGGTATCTCCACAACCGACAGACCCACAATAAACCTATAAAAATCCTCTGAGAGGCGTGCCAGTGAAACATGGGAAGCAAGAGGATACATAGTGCATGCACGCCTCTTGTTCCTTAAGCCAATAGGCACATCAAGTTCTTCAACTTCCTCAGTAGCTGAGACTGGATCATCTAACACATCATGCAACTCAAGCTGCACACGTAAATCATTAGTACCGTTAGTGGAACTCAAATGTTCAAAACATACCTTGGGTATGCTGGATGATAGAGCATGCACATGAAAATGAGGTCGGCACCGGTAAACATGCGGAAAGAAAGTGGGTATGACAGGTGGTAGAGGTGGAGACAAAATCAAAGGTAGATTCATGTATACCTTTTCTCCATTCTCTGAAGGAATGAGCTTGTCACCTGTAGGGGAGAAATACATAATAGACTCAAAGAAGGTGACATCATCACTAACATAATACCTTCGTCGAAAAAGATCAAAGCAACGATATCCCTTTTGAGTCCTGAAATACCCAACAAAAAGACACTTGACAGCTCTAGGAGAGAGTTTATCAAGACATGGAGATATCTGATGAACAAAAGCAACTGACCCAAAAACACGAGGCGTAAGAGAGAAAAGATTCGTCTCGGGAAACATAATCGAGAACGAGATCTTCTCCCCGAGAATCGATGAGGGCATGCGATTCACCAAGCATTGAGAACCGCATCTCCCCAGTATGAATGAGGAGCACGACTCTGGATCAAGAGAATCCTGGTAACATCGAAAAGGTGGCAATACTTTCGTTCAGCCACTCCATTCTATTGAGACGTATAAGCACAAAATGTCCGATGCATAATATCATAAGTTCTAAGAAACTGAGAGTTGAGTACTGCAAAATTCTAATGCATTATCTGAATGAATATACTTGATATTTGCAGAGAAAACATTCCTTATTTCATTAATAAAAGACTGAATAACATGACCAGCATCAGACTTGTTCTTAAGAAGAAAGACCCATGACAATCTTGAAAACTCATCGACAGTGACAAGATAATACCTATATCCCTGATGGTCTAGGACACAACTTGGACCCCAAATATCAAAATGAATCAACTCAAAAAGACTGACTACTTCGATCCTGACAACTTTGGAATGTAGATCGATGATGCTTCCCAAGCTGGCAAGCCTCGAACTGAAAAGTAGAGCGATGAGAAATTTGAGGAAGAACGTGACACAGCTTTTGCAGACGAAGATGACCAAATCGAAGATGCCACACATAGGGAGAAACGGATCCAGTGCGAAGAGAAGAAGCACCAGCATAAGGGGATTGTACTAGTCTATAGAGACCTCCTTGCTTACAGCCAGATCGAATCACCCTGCCCGTAAGAATGTCGTGAAACACAAGAGCAGAAGGATCAAATATGGCACGACAATGTAAATCCTTAGTGATTTGACTAATGGACAGTAAATTCATAGAAAATTCAGGAGCGTAAAGAACATTCTGAAGTCGCATTACAGGAGTGCACCTCCCCCTGACCAGTGATGGGAGAGTGTGTCCCATCTGCTATTACTACCAATCTCCCTGACTGAGTCAGACTGTAAGTACTAAACTGTCCTCTGTCACCACAAAGATGATGGGATGCTATTGAATCTGTTAGAGTTATTATATTTACATCTATATTTGTAACCCTTCGGGTTCTGTAACCCCCGATGACCCTTCGGCTTCCGTAACCTTCTGTGGCCCTTCAAGTTCCGTAACCTCCAGTGACCCTTCGGGTTCCGTAACCTTTGTACTCTTTAGGGTTTTCTCTCTATATAAGAGACCCTACCTCTATGGAATAAATATCTCATTTTGTTCCTCTTCTCATCAGAATCCATTATCCATTCTGCCAAATCTACCATTTCACACCTAGTAAGAGCATAAGTTATACCTGATGTGGATGTTAATGTTGAAGCAGGTACCTTTGAGGATACTAAAGGAGAACTGGTTGACCCAGGAGCAGGTATAATCACCCTGAGCCACGCTACAAGTGCATCAAATCTTTGATCAGATTCAGGTGACGGGATCCCAACCTGCTGAGTCTGCTCTGCAACATGTGCTGAAGCAGGAAAGCCATGCTAAAACTAACATGTTTCCTCAGAGTGGCCTAACATATGGCAGTAGGTGCATGGCTGACGGGGTCGACTACCCCCTCTCATGTTGCAATTACCTCGACCACAGTACTGCATAGGGCTCCCCCTACCACAAGAGGCAGCCATAGCTGAAGAGGTCTGAAACTGTTGAATACCACCAGAAAATATAGAGAGCCTGCTTAATTTGCGGTAACCCTCCTCCATTGGAGGTAAGGTGGCATCAGGAAGGATCTGTGCTCGAGCAGCGTCATACTCAGGATCGAGAGCTGCTAGAAAAATCCTGGTCATCATCGTGTTGTGGGAAAAGAAAATCATAATCTAAATGAGACCCAAGGGCTCTCTTATATAGGAGAAAAGCCCTGGGTTAATTACACAAGAGGTACATTAGGAAAACATAAAACATAAAAGGTACCGTGAGATACAACTATCTCAACACTCCCCCTCAAGCTGGAGCAGATATATCTATCATGCTAAGCTTGGAGCAACACCTCTGAAAGGGACCTCTAGCTAGGGCCTTGTGAAGATGTCGGTTGTCTGATCTCCAGTAGACACAGGAGAGGTGGATATGAGACCTTTCTGGATCATGTCTCTAGTGTAATGGCAATCCACCTCTATATGCTTTGTCCATTCATGAAAGGCAGGATTATTGGCAATAAATAGAGATGCTTGATTATCACATAAAAGCTGCATAGGAAGAGGAACCTCAATAGTAAGATCAGTCAACATAGATCCAACCCACATCATTTCTGCACTTCCCTGTGCCAATGCCCTGTATTCAGACTCTGCACTTGATCTAGCCACCACTGTCTACTTCTTGCTTTTCCATGAAACAAGTGAGTTGCCGACAAAAATAGCAAATCCAGAAGTAGACTTTCTGTCTCTGGGACAACCTGCATAATCTGCATCTGCACATGCTGTCATCTCAAGAGATGTATCCCTACTGAATATAAGACCTGAACCAGGTGAAGTCTTCAAATATCTCAAGATCATATGGACGGCATCCATATGCACCTTCCTGGGTTGCTTCATGAACTAATTGACTTTGCTTACTGCAAAAGCAAAATCCGGCATGGTGATGTATAAGAGCTTCCCAACAAGCTCTCTATATCTCCTCCTGTCAACCTTCTCAGTGTCCTCATCATACAATCTCATACTTGCATCCATAGGGGTAGTAGCAGGTTTGCACCCTGTCATACATGTCCCAGAAAGAAGATCCATAACAAACTTCCTCTGAGTCATCACAAGACCACGCTGGTTCCTGGCGAACTCCAACACAAGGAAGTAATGAAGATTGCCAAGGTCTTTAGTCAAAACTGTTGACCTCGAAACTCCTTGGCAGCATGGATGCCCTGCTCATCACCTCATGTAATAACAATATCATCCACATAAACAAGAATAGCAACAATACCTCTCTGTGTCCTCTGAACAAACAATGAGTGATATGCAGTAGACCATACAAACCCTTGTCGCTCTATCAACTTCGATAGCTTTTGGTACCAAGCTCTCAGACTCTGCTTCATGCCACAAATCACCTTATGGAGTGATACGGGAACCGAGGTCTAGGAACGTTGCTCCGATACCATGTTGTGGGAAAAGAAAATCATAATCTAAATGAGACCCAAGGGCTCTCTTATATAGGAGAAAAGCCCGGGTTAATTACACAAGAGGTACACCAAGAAAACATAAAACATAAAAGGCACCGTGAGATACAACTATCTCAACATATCGAGTCTCTGTACGCCTTGAGTTGCTCTGGCGCGGCGGTCAACCATAAAGCTTCTCAACATACCCCTTAGAGAAGTGTAAAGGGTATGGAGAGGATGAACATTCTGCTTTGGTGTGAAGATATCGTGCTGAATTTGCAATATCTTCGACTCATTTTTTGCCGGAGAATATGTAGTGGCGAGAATGTCCCACATAGCCTTTGCAGTAGACTGACTCAATATATCATTGGCTATCTCCATTGACACAGTACCGGATAGCCACATACATGCATATACGTTATCTGCCTCCCATGAGGCATTAACCCGTCTTTTCGCTTGGCTCCTCCTTTGTGAGGATGTGCTTCTTGTCATTACATTGCATCATGCTCATAAACAACATGACCCATAGTTCATAGTTCGTTCCATCCATCTTGACGATGGGTGATGGACCTTTGAAAGCACCCGGGGATGAAACATCTGCTTTGTTGTCTGACATGATGACAACAATATCCAAGAATGGGTATGTAAACTGTACTACCTGTGTCTACACAGATATATGAGGGGATGGTTGTAGGTGTAGATGCATACCACAACCTCTCCCATCCATAGGAGCCCCCTTTCGGTAACTAGGATGATTTTAGATGACAAAAATCGTGCCCTAGATACCCAGAAGCAGAACTAACATGAGACGGAGCCCGCAGGAAGAGACATGGGCTGCGAGAGCAAGGGTGGTGGCAGCCTGGACAGTGGCCTGACCGTCGGCGAAATGCCCAATGGTGGTGGAGGTGACCTGGACAATGGCCTGACTGCCGGCGATGCGCTCGGTGGCGATGGCGTGGATGGTTGTCGGTCAGCAGCCGTCGGATCACCGATTGGGCGGTTGATTTGCACGCGGAGGACTGGCGGCGCCCGACCTTACTAGGTTTTAGGTGGGGTGGGGTTTCTAGAGCACAGGCTCTGGTCTAGGACCGTCGCTCTAATACCACGTGGAAAGGTGTGAAATGAAAAGTTGTATTCCATCGTAGCCCTAGAGCTCTGTTATATAGGAGAAAAGCTCTAAGGGAAAATTACATAAAATAGACAGAAGAAATAAGAACTACAAAATAAGATAAGGAGATATAAATATCTCAAAAAGGATATATCGATGATATCAGTGAAATCCCGAAAATGGCATCTTTTTCGTTAATTAAGTTCATCGTAATTCTTAAAACAAAAAATAACATACAAATGCATAACCATATGCAAGAATGAGACGTATTTAGCACACCAATACACATTGTATTGCACTTATCGCTACTGTCAATGATGATTTTTGACTGCTGAGAGGCATTGGAAAGGAAATGATGAAATTTGAAACATAAAAACTTAGAGACATAAAGGACTTGAATCTAGCATATTAGCTTTATATCACGTTGCATATTATGTATAAACAAAATGATGAACTATATTAGATATTAAACAAATAAACGAATGGGTGTAATAACATATAGTTTTTAAAGAATATTATTTGTAATTTTGAATGAAAGAAGACGAATTATAATATATTAGAATCAAAAAATTCTAACTGGACAAAAAATCCAATGGAAAACTTAAAAATGGGATAAAACAGATATTTCTCGTGAATTAAAATAACCTTATTCTTGAAATAATAAGTAATGTACGAATACACTCATAGACATGAAGGAGATATACCCACTTAAATGGTCTGGTGGTAGTGTAGTGTGCCTACCATCCAACAAAAGGAACTTTAATGAGTTTCGCAATCACTATGCGGATGGTCAATATGTGCTCAAAAAAAGGTTACATGTTTCAGCAGTAGTATATTGTTCCATGGAGCTAAGATCCAAAATATGGAATAAACAAGTGTTTCCGCGACTCTACCACCCGGTCAATTCTGTTCCACATATCTTTCTAAGGAATGGGAAATCTTTCTCCTGTTACATGAATCAAATGTTTCATTTCATCCGGGAAAAGCCATATCTTTCTGAACAATGTCTTTGTCATTTGATCCAATAGCGTTCCGTTAGATAGGAACAGATTTGATAAATACTGATAACTCTCAGATAGAGTATTAGAACGGAAAGACCCATTATATAATGAGCTATTGGTTCTAAGCCATCTTTGGCGATGAATCAACAATTCGAAGTGCTTTTCTTGCGTATTCTTGATGAACCAACGTTTATATATAGATGTGGGAGGATTTGTGCATCGCGTTACGTAGTCAGCAACCAGCGAAAAAAATAGTCGAATCTTTTAATATGGATTTAAGCAAGAATCCATGTAGCCGACCCTACTTATAGTGGGAGAAGGCTTCGCGAACAAAATGTTACCTTGTATACTACGTATAAAGAAGTCGTACTAATATATGAAATGAAATAAACACATGTACAATAACATGTATACTATATGGTACATCAATTCATGGTAGCCAGAAATTTAAAAAAAGATGATCTAATATAGATTAGAATTCAACATTTCTCATGAACTAAGATACTCAATACCGAAGGGCTTGTCTTGGATCCAAATTGATAATTTACTAATGCTTACTAATTAGAAATTCAATTACTTATCCGTGTCGGATTTGTATCCCTGTGTGACAATACATGGAGCGCCTATATAAAATCTTGAACTAATAAACCTATAAAGCTTGTGAAGTCAAAAACTACCTTTCGAGCTCCTTGCCTCATAAAAACAAGTAGTGAAATATAGTAACAAGGTTGATATCGATGATTTAATATTGATATCGACATGATATCAACATTATCAATCAAAACGGTGGAAAGTTTGCACTAAATACATCAACCTTTGTCGATATCGATGTTATGAGATGATATATCATTGATATACCACCCGATATCGGTCGATATCAATATCCTATATGATCAATGTATCGTTACCTTACTGATATGGATATATAGTGGATTTGTCGATGATATATCGAGATATATCAATCCATATAAGAAGGTGTCCATGTTTTAGTGTCCCAAGCAGTTGTCATCATGGATTCTTGGTCTTGTAAACTTTATTTTTGCAAAGTTAGTTGTGAAGACTTTTAAGATGTAAATTGATGATATGCTTGAGAAAAGCACTAGCTTTATCGAGGACCTCACCAACTTTCAAGAGGTCTTTTAGACTATTCAAGTTGATGTTGATCCCCTAAAAATGCACATACAGAGTATCATAGGAAAAATTCCTGGACTTTATACTCTAAACAAAGAATCGAGGTAAATCATGACGAAATATATGCCATCATGCATATTTAGTTATTTTTTTATTGAATTAGAGAAGGGGGAGCCCTCCCAAGGCGGGAGTCACCACACCAAAATATTCATTAATAACGAAAGGTTATATCAGTTGGATATTCAGAAATTGTACAAAGCATTACAGTGCGCTAGTACATTTTCATAGTAAAACCGCTGCCCCTTGAAAGTGCAATCATTCCTGCCAAGCCAAATAGCCCAAAGGGCGGCAAATGGCCTGGATACATCACCTGAGGACCCAAGCCCCACTGATCGAATAGATCTCCAAAATTGTTCCAAGCCGGATTGTTAACGCATATATTAGTTTCGGTGTAGCTCTCTGTTATTTCTATTTTCAGTTGTATGCTTTATGTAATTTACCCATAGGCTACTCTCCTATATAAGAGAGCCTAGGGCTTATGAATAATCATCTCGTTCATTTTTTCCCAACATGGTATCAGAGCGACGGTCCTAGACCGGAGTTCTCGAAACCCTAACCCTACCCTACCCCAAACGCGTGCCTCTCTCCCATCGGCGGCGCCTCCACCAGCGCCTCAGCCCCGCCGCACCTCCACCAGCACCTTCGCGTGCTCCTCCACGCGCGTGCTGCGCCTGTGCGCGCACCCCTCCACGCGCGACTGTGCCTGCGCGTGATCCTCCAAGCGCAACAGCGCCTGCGCACCTGTGAGCGCTACTGCACGTGCGCCTGTGGGAGCGACTGCGCAACTCCAACATCGCCTGTGCGCGCGACTCTACGCGTGCGCCTCCTCCGGTAGCACGCGACCGCTTGTGCGCGTGCTCCCTGTGCGCGTGCGTGTGTGCTAAGCCCTAGAGCGCACACCGTCATCGACATGCGTTTAGTTGCTTGAGGTCTACACGTGCAACTAAACCCGTCTATGTCATTGTAGACGAACCTCATCTCCAGTCAATCACTCCAGTCTTCATTCTCCAGTGTGTCAGAAATCAAGGCGGATATCCCATCCATTGGCGCATTTCGTGGTCCAGCGCCTATTGTCAAGATGGACGGTACAAACTATGAACTGTGGGCGATGCAGTTCATGAACATGATGAAGTCAACGGGTAAGAAGCACATTCTTACCGAACCAGAGCCTGCTGAGAAGACTGGAGCCAATGCCTCTTGGGAGGCCGATGACACATATGCCAAAGTTTGGCTTTCTGGTACATTGGCGATTGAGATTGCCAAGGACATTCGACATCAACCCACGACTAAGGATATATGGGACATTCTGGCGGCAACATATTCGCAGGCGAAGAACGAGACAAAGATTCTGCAACTCCAGCATGATATATTCACTATAAAACAGAATGGTCGCCCTCTACATTCACTCTACACATCACTGAGAGGGATGTTCGAAAAGCTTTACAGCTTCATGCCCCTGACAGCCACGCTAGAACAACAGAAGACATATCGGAACGCGACTATGGTGGGCATGTTCCTTGCTGTACTTGATCCAGAGTATGAGGCGGCACGATCCCAGATCTTGGCCGACTCTACTATTCCTCCCATGGAGGAAGCTTTCCATAGACTGAGTCGGATCACAGTTCCTTCCACGGCCACGAATCAGAATACTTCAGCTATGGTAGCCAACAGGGGTCGCGGATTTCATCATCAGAGCCGTGGACGTGGACCCCGTGGAAGAGGAGGCCGTACTCGCCCAACATGTACTTACTGTCATCGCGTTGGACACAATGAAGACACATGCTACTCGAAGCATGGATTTCCTGCATCTGCACGAGTCGCTGAGCAGATAGAGCCTCCATCTGCTGCTACTTTGGATCAGCGGTTCGATGATCTAGTTGCCCATCTAAGGGGCATTATTCCCCCATCTGGCCCAGCACCTACTACTGAGAGTCAATCTGATGCTGCTGCTTCTGCCTCTGCGTCGATCAGTGCTTCAGGTAGCATACTTGCATTTACCAGTAGTAGATCAGATACATCACCATGGATTATGGACTCGGGCGCTACGCATCACCTATGTGGCGATCAGAGTTTACTTATAGGATACTCTCAGATTCCTCCAGGCCGAACAGTAGTCATTGCCAATGGTACACATTCCCCCATCACTGGTCAGGGGGAGATTAGACTGACATCTTCTAAGCAGCTCAAGAATGTGCTACATGCACCTGATTTTTCAATGAATTTGTTGACAATTAGTCAGATTACAAAGGATCTACATTGTCGGGCAATTTTTGATCCATCTTCTCTTATTTTTCAGGACATCCATACGGGCAACGTGATTGGTCGTGGCTATGAGCAAGGAGGCCTCTACCGCCTAAATCAGACTCCATTCGCTGGAACCTCATCCCTTCCCACTGGACCAGTATCTCCTTTACTGTGGCATCTGCGCTTTGGGCATCAACCGCTTCAGAAGTTGCGTCGTGTGTTACCCCAGGGTCTGCCTCACACACCTATCCAATGTGAGGCTTGTCAGTTGGGAAAGCATCACAGGTCGACCTTTCCCAGTCGTCCAGGTCGGAGTAGTACCTCCAAGTTTGAGTTATTTCATATTGATGTCTGGGGTCCGAGTCGTGTACCTGATCATCAGGGACACAGATTTTATATAGTTTTTGTGGATGACTTCTCTCGTGTGTCACGGGTATTTTTGATGAAAAATAAATCTGAAGCATGCAATATTATTATTATCCATTTTCTGAATGAAATTCAAAATGTTTTCTCCACATCTGTGAAGTTTGTAAGAAGTGATAATGCCCTAGAACTGTGCACTCATGTCCTTGCCAACTATTACTCCTCAAAAGGGATTATCCATCAAACATCCTGTGCTTATACCTCTCAACAAAATGGGATTGCTGAAAGGAAACATCGCCATCTTCTTGATGTCACAAGATCACTTCTTATACAGAGTCATGTTCCTTATTCTTACTGGGGTGACGCGGTCCTCACTACATGTTACATAATTAACCGTATGCCGTCCTCTGTCTTGGATGAACAGATTCCCTTTTCCATTATCTATCCTGGGAAGGATCTGTTTCCCTTACTCCGCATGTGTTTGGTTCAGTCGCCTTTGTCCACCAGTTGTCTCCTGGTACTGACAAGCTCTCTCCTAGGGCTGTCAAGTGTGTCTTTGTTGGGTACTCCAGAACTCAAAAGGGGTACAAGTGTTTTGATCCTTTGCGTAGGCGGTATATAGTCAGTGCAGATGTTACATTGTTTGAATCCGTAATGTATTTTTCAGCCTCAGGTGATCAACAGCTACCTCCACTGCCTACAGACGCCATATACATGACACCACCACCTCCAGTACAGTCACCACCACCTCCAGTACAGTCACCACCACCACCACCACCACCACCACAAATCCCCGTCTCACCACTAGCGTTCCATTATACCCACAGGCCTCCTCCAGCTCATGGTCATGACTCATCTCCTAGCTCGCCTATGGTATGTACTGAAGATACTTCTCTTGATGGATCTATTGATATTTCTGAGCAGGATATGTTGCAGGGGCCAGATGAGGGCACAACTGATTTAGATGTTCCTATTGCTATACGCAAATCAAAGAGGAGCTGCGTTACATATCCATTGGCAGCTTCTGTGTCATTTGAGCGATTATCTGGGGATTTCAGGAACTTTGTGGTGGCCTTGTCAGCTGTAGATATTCCACGGAATTATCAAGATGCTCTACAGGACAGTAGATGGAGGCTAGCAATGGAGGAGGAAATCGCGGCACTTCAATCTAGGGAAACTTGGAGTCTAGTTCCTATACCTAGAGATGTGACCCCGGAAAGCTGCAAGTGGGTGTTTACGGTGAAGCAAAATGCAGATGGTTCTATTGACAGATACAAAGGCCCGCCTTGTTGCACGTGGTTTTACACAGACATACGGGATGGATTACCTTGATACATTCTCGCCAGTAGCCCGTCATTCCACTCTCTGGATCTTGCTGTCAGTCGCAGTCAATCGAGAGTGGCCGCTATATCAGTTGGATGTGAAGAACGCGTTCTTATATGGAGATTTGCAGGAGGAAGTCTATATGCAACAGGCACCAGGTTTTGCTGTTGAGGGGGAGTGTTACAAGGTGTGTAGACTTCATAAGGCTATCTATGGCCTTAAGCAGAGCCCCAGAGCATGGTTTCAGAAGCTCTCAGACCTCTTTGAAAGACAAGGATACAAACGCTCCAATGCTGATCATTCCTTGTTTGTACAGAAGACGTCTAGAGGTATTATTGCAATTATGATTTACGTAGATGACATCTTGATTACAGGAGATGATGAGCAAGGCATAAAGCAGGCGAAAGAAAAGCTGGGGAGCGAATTTGTCACTAAGGATCTTGGAGTCCTTAGATATTTTCTGGGGCTGGAATTTGCTAGAAATCCGTATGGATTGGTAGTGTCGCAGAGGAAGTATGTTACGGACCTGTTGAGTGAAACATGTATGCTTGGGTGTCGGCCTGCTACGATACCAATGGGCTCCAGCATGAAGCTCTATGATGATGACACAAGGAAGGTGGACAAGAGAAGATACAGAGAACTGGTAGGCAAACTGTTGTATGTCACGATCACTAGACCCGATATATCCTTTGCAGTGAGTCGTGTGAGCCAGTTCATGGAGCAACCACGTCAGGTTCATATGGATGCAATACATATGATACTTAGATACCTCAAATCATCTCCAGGTGCAGGTTTGCTATTCAAGAAGGGAAAGGGGATTTCTATCTCAGCATGTGCGGATGCAGACTATGCAGGTTGTCCCAAGGACAGGAAGTCCACCTCGAGGTTTGCAGTCTATGTTGGAGACTCTCTAGTCTCATGGAGGAGCAAGAAACAGACGGTGGTAGCCAGATCTAGTGCTGAATCCGAATATAGGGCTATGGCCCAGGCTAGCACAGAGATGATGTGGGTGAAGACTGTACTTACAGATCTATGTCTAGATGTACCACTTCCTATGAACTTGGAATGTGATAATCAGGCAGCCTTGTTCATTGCAAGCAACCCAGCATTCCATGAGCGGACCAAGCATATTGAGGTTGACTGTCACTTCATACGTGACATGATTCAGAAGGGGTTCATTGCTACATCTCATGTCGCCTCAGAGAATCAAACTGCTGATATATTCACCAAGGCATTACTACGAGGCCCATTCCAGAAGTGTGCGTCCAAGCTGAGCATGATTGATATCTATGCTCCATCTTGAGGGGGAGTGTTAACGCATATATTAGTTTCGGTGTAGCTCTCTGTTATTTCTATTTTCAGTTGTATGCTTTATGTAATTTACCCATAGGCCACTCTCCTATATAAGAGAGTGTGAACCCCCGGGATCCGGGTACCCGTTTACGACATTTTCGCGGCATTTCATTCGCTAAAGATCGCCTAAGTTATAGGAAAACATGGAAAAAAATTTTTTTTCCGCAATGAATATATTGCAAGTGACATTCGACATTCACATTCACAACCACAAGATAATAAAGATAAATGTCACCAAGAATTTATTTCATTAACTTTCATTTCATTTTCAACCTGTACAATGTCTGAAAGTACATACAGTATATCCCAAAATCTGACTGAAGAGAAAAGAAGCATATAACATTAACAACCGAACAAAAACTGAGACAAAAAGAATAACATACCGTCTGGTACAGACCTTGTCTCTTGGAACCCTGTATAGCTACTGAACAACAGACTCCTTTCCTGCCATGCGTGCAAGGAAGAAAAGGAGTCACAATTGTGAATACAAACCCGTAGTTTTAAAAAAATTAACAAGTAATTTAATGTGCAAAAGAGAGCAAGTAGAAAGGTGGATAAACACTATTTACATCTACTTGCGTGAGTAAAAAGGTAGTCAGGCTTGTAAGCATTTCTCATAAACTCTCATTATCCAAACACTTTTCATATTTAACATATTTATTTTGTACTCAAATGTTGATAAATTATAATTATAGGAGTATGCATATAAGTATATATCTCTATTATTATATTAACCAGATATCAAATCTGTGGATTTGTCGATGTGAAAGATGGAATATGAAATATTTATAGATTACTTGATTCTCAAGTTCAATAGATAGGCATCCAATTCTTAATTTCAATTGTTTCAGATATAACTCCAGATGATGTAGATAAAGATCATGATTCTGGGTCTTGGAGATCATGTCGTAGAACATGATGGAACATGAAATTGCTAATTTCTTGTCATTGAGATCATGTCATGGTTTCCGATGATGGACTGATATAATGATGACTGATTTGATCCTTAATTCTATTTACTCCTTTTAAGTTAGTGGATAGTCCGTGGTCTTGGTCTGTGTGTAGCCTCACACTATGACTCTAAGGTATTAAACTACCTTAGGGTTGGGGGGCCTCCGTAGGCATGCGGTGTTGTGTAATGCATCCTAACTAAGTTCCCAACACGTCCACTAACTTATAGGGATTTTGAATCAGATTAAAGTCACCTCCAATCAACTCAATTTTTATTGTAATTTCCTCCAAACCTTCACTCTAACTCTCTTAGATGCAACTCTTGATGATTTAGATGTAGATGTAGATATGGATGATCTGGATGTAGAATCGCCAAGTCTGTTTGGCGAAGGTAAACTCAAGCGGTGAAGAAGCCTACAAATGGCTCTTCCGTCTCGCCCTCTAATTGGAAGGACGGTCCAATAGAGGGATAGGTCTACTCCCCAACTACGCCACTGAGACGGGTGAGAGGGACTTCCCGGGAAGTCGCTCTAGAAAAACAGCCCGACCGGTAACGGGCAACCGAGCTCGTACGTAAAACTGAAAAACCAAGGATCCCCCGCCTGGGTATCCTAAAAGACAGGGTCAGCGGAACTGGTCTAAAGTCAGGATCCCAACGAGGCGTAAAAACACTGCGAGCTCGCGTAAAAACCGTGTAAAAGACTGGGATCCTAGACCCGCGCATAAAGCGGCCGCTGCCCTAACTGGGCTTCCTTTCTTCCGCCCAGTTGAGAGTCACCGCGCTCTCGCACGATCAGGTGTAAAGATTACCATGACCGGCACTTATTAATTGAAAGTCATTACTGATTCGCGATCATAAGTAGTTAACTATAGCCTTGTCCTACATCATCCTGTGCTTGTTCACTCTGTTAGTCTAAAGCGATCCTTGTATTGTGTATTACTATGACTTCCTTGTAAGGATAGTGTTGCTAAGGTTATAGTGTAAGATAAACTCTAGACGGTTTTGGTCCTTGATTGAGCTATCAACTTAGACATTGGAGATGCGACTCGACATCATAAGGTGATACTCTTAGTATGCATTCTCTTGCTTGATTTGATACAACAAATAGAGTCGTCTATATGGATTCTTTGCCTTCATTCGAATTTATCTTGACTCACTCTCAGCTTGGATCATCTATACCAGAATTGATCTAATTCATATACACGTGGGCATTATAACTACTATTATCCAATAAGGGTCTTAGAACTTCAAAATTAAGTGATACACATTAAAGTCTTTATACTTAGTAAAATTTACATCTATTTCCTAGTTGCATATCAGTATGATAAAAGTTTGTCATAATTTGATCAAAAGAAACCTTATCAATTTTATATCTTCTTTTGTCTAATCTTGTCATGTCTATTCAGTATCAACTATTTAGCTAAAATGATATTCTTTTTAGTGCGTATATGGACTATTTGGCTTGACATATTTATATCCAGGATGTATTTTACAATTACAGAGCTAATTCATGCACCCCTACAAAATATCATACTTATTTATTGCTCAAGAGATTCTGGAATATAACATGAAGAAGGTTGATCATCATTTATGATAAATACCTTGAGCAAGAGATTCTGAAATATTGATTAAGAGATTCTAGAATTTGAATTACTATGGATGAATCATGAGCTACAACACCCATTAACCTTCTTATCTGTAACTTTGAAATCAAACAACCATTTCCAGACTGTATTTAGTGGGTGTTTCTAGTGACTCAAAAATTCAGTATGATAATGATTATGCAACACTTGTAACTATAAATATAGAATTTAAGAAAATATAGAATCCATAGTCTTGTTATCAAATATAATAACCATGATTATATTACTAACAATCCCTTCCCAACACATTTCATAAGAAAAGACCTCAAGCATGGATTGCAATGTGTATACAATTACATGTATAGCAGTAAAGAGCATGGACAGGGATTGTACATTTTCCATAAAGGCTCTGAAGTAATATTTCCTTAAGGCTTTGGATGGTGTTGTTCGGTATCATCACAATTAACTACTGTAGGTCAGTTCAAAAAAAAAAGAATTTCTAAGGTATAGAAACCGAACCGAACATTATAGGATCTTTGTTAGAAATCTGTATACAGACAGAGAGAACTGTTTATTCCCTTTAATAGTTACTCTTTCATACCATAATTCCCTTTAAGTTTAAAGTGTCTCATTGGTTGGTGCATTTTCTTTTATGTTTTTAACATTAGATATAGAAACATGCCACTTGACAACGAAATTCAAGCTCTCGTAATTTTCTGGATAAAATTTAAGTGATGTCCTATGAAGGAATTTGTTTTATATTATAGACTTTCCAACAAGGATCACTAATCACTAGGATAACAAGGATCATGTGGAAATCCATACCATGTTATGCTCCTTGTAAATAATTTATATTATCATTATCATTATGAATATTATGATTACATTATAGTAACAAAGAACAAGGAACAGGCTGCATACACTTCATATTTTTAAGCAGAAAAATGAGTTGGAAATATACATGCATGGCAGCAACAAGACTATGGATTGTAAATTTGATTTTGTAATTACTTGGATTTAAAAAAAAAGTAGTAGAAGAGGAGTGTGGAACTCATGCATGGCAGCAAGATGAATGGCTGGGGATGTACCTAGTTGAATCTTTGGTCCCTAGAGAATTTGATCTTGCTGTAGCATGCACTGTAGCAACTTATGGGGAGTTTCCAGCAAAGAAAATGCCTTCCAGAGCAGCAGCTTCAGCTGCTGGACAACAGGATCTTCTCCTCCCAGGTTGACAGAAACCTGTAGCAGCAGGATGAGTCCTTGCACTTTCTCCAGCAGTTTAATCTACAGCAGATTTCAGCCCAAAATGGAGGAGAAAGAAGAGGTTTAGGCTGGGAATTAGGGGAAAGAGGTGTGTGTATATATATAGGGAGAGGGAATGGTACCTTTTATTTCTCCAAATTGGAAGGAGGAAGGCATAATCAGCAAGAAGTGTTGATTGGAGTAGAGCTTCGGTGAGGATTCCAACACCCCTTCACATTGAAGAAGTATGGAACGAAAGAAGAGAAATGGGGATCTTCTCACTGGAATTGGGAGGCCTTAATGGCTGTTTATATACCCAAAGTGATAGCCTCTCATGATGCCAAGTGGAAATAGATGAAAACCAAATGGAAGGGAATAGAGGGCTGTACGTGGCTTTTGTGATTTCAAAGATAAATTTTTCTTTTCTTTTTTTTTTTACTGACAGTCTGCTACTTTACTGTAGCAGACTTTGATTTTTTTTATAAATCACCTTTTTACTTGATATACAAAAGTTGACCGTATTCGCGCATAGATTGTCTGATTTCGATGCGCAATATCTTGTTTTGACCGTCTCGGAACGACGATCAAAATGAGTATAACATTGATATACTTTCGGCGGGTTTGGAATACCCGAAATTTTCGGATATGGTTTCGGTGCGAGGTTAAATTTTATGGTTTTAAAATATCAAATGACCTCCGATTGACGAACGGTCGATTCCGTTGGTCTTATTTCGTCGAATCGGATCTAATGACGGTCTCGATTCGTTTTGCGGTTTCCGAATTTGCGTCGCGGCTTTTCACGGCACGCATTACGAAGTGACCGATTTTCGGTCGATTTCGCCCGAACGACTTTTGATTCATGATCAATTGGTCGTTTTAGGTTGTTTAGTATTGATCGACAACGTTTTTGGGTTCATTAGACCCAAAATCGGACGAGTTCGGGTTTGTTAGAATATGGATGTTACAGAGAGCCTAGGGCTTATGGAATAATCACCTCGTTCATTTTTTCCCAACACGGATGCTTGGATCCAAGTCAGCCCCAAAGAATCCCAGACATGTGTCGAAAACCGGCAACCGAAGAAAATGTGGTCCGCATCCTCCACGTCCTCCTCGCATCTGTCACACTTCAAATCCGTCACACCCAGCAGTCTCCCCCTTCTTACTTTGTCGCACAGACGGTCTCTCCTTAGACATCAAAGGAACACCTTAACCCGAGTAGGAATCTTGACTGCCCAAATCACTTTTATGTCCGCACATAGGTCTTCATCGCGCTCCATTCCTCCACCACGCAGCTTCCGATAGGCAATCTTTACTGAGAACTTTCCATCCGCCCAACCAAAATGATCCGGCTCACCAGACATTTCCCCAACAGAAGGAATCTCAGATAACAATCGCATAAACTCCTCCATCTGCTGATCGGAGAGAACCGAAAGGAACCTCGGAGCCCACGACCCAGAGTCGGCCACCTCCGTCACCTGCGCCCCCTTGTTCCCTGCTAAAGCCATCAGTTTATGGAAGCGGAGGGCCAGCACCCCCTCCCCCGTCCAGTCATCCTGCCAAAACCGGAAAAGCTGACCATTCCCCAACCTCGGCCGTAGGAAATGCCTGAACCCCGGAAGCACGGCACGGATCCCCATCCACAACGGAGACTCATGACGCTTCCTTGCAGCCACCAACTCCCCTGTGACACCATAGATCTTCCTCAACAACCTTGAAACCAACGAGTCGGATGAACCCCAAATCTGCACCACCCATTTGGCAATCAAAGCTTTGTTTATCAATTCCACATCCCGGACACCTAGACCCCCTCCGAAACAGGTACAGCAAGATCCTTCCAAGCAACCAAGTGTAAGCCCCTCACTGCTTGCCTCCCATCTGACCAGAAAAAATCTCATTATAGCCTCCACCTTCCTTCTATCCCCAACAGGCATCAATCTCGTCGAGTAGAAAAAAACCGGAATGACTGAAAAACGTGCTTCAACAGGGTAAGCTTCCCACCCTTGGACAGAGTTGTAGCCTTCCAGCCCTCCAGTCGCTCCTCCATTCTCCGCAGAACACAATCCCAATCGGACCTCCTCAGCCTGCCGTCAACCAGAGGCAACCCCAGATAGGTGATCAGTAAACGCCCCAGAGGGCATCCCGTCCACTCCGCGAGCCTGTATACCTCTGCATCGTCCATCCACATTGGAACCGGCACTGACTTCTGCCTGTTAATCTGCAAACTCGACAGGCATCCAAATATGTCCACCAAAATAGTCGCATTGTGGTTCTGCTCCTCCGTCCCCCCCAGAAAGATCAGCGTGTCGTCCGCATACTGCAACACAGGAACGGAGATGTCCCCCATCCGGAAGACCTCACACCACCTCTCTCCAACCGCCCGCTGAAACAAAACCGCAAGACAGTTTGCCACCAACACAAAAAGCAGGGGAACCGGAGGGCAGCCTTGACGCACCCCCCTCTGCGGTTGGAACCAACCTCCCTCCGGCCTTCCGTTGACCAACACAAAGCACGAGCAAGTAGTGACGCATCTCTTGATCCAACGAATCCACTCTTCCGGAAACCCCCTTCCCTGCAGCGATATCCACAGGAACTTCCAACTGACACAATCGTAGGCCTTGGCATAGCAAATCTTCCAAACAACCCCTTTGTTTCTAGACCTCTTCCACTCAAGAAAAACTTTCGAAGCAGTGACGACCCCATCCGCCATACATCGGCCTGGGATGAACGCAGATTGTGCAGGTAAAACCACAGAGCTCAACACAGCTTTAAGCCTGCTCGCAAGCACCTTGGCGACAATGAAATAGATGCCATTAGAGATAGAGATAGGCCTGAAATCCCCAACGCCCACGGGTGTCTCTTTCTTCGGCAGAAGAAAAATCAAGGCCCTATTAACTTTCTCAAAACCCTTGTTGCCACACCTGAATTCATCCAAAACCTCCAAAATGTCACCCTTCAGCAGCTCCTAGAACTCCCGGTAAAGTTTGTGGCCCTAGAATGATTCCTATCGATATCCTTGAATAGATGCCTAGGGTCTATAACATTACATGTTATACTAAGGAATGCAAACAAGCACTAAACGAATTTATGTAACACATATAGAGCCCTAGTAATGTCTCGTCGAAAAAGGCATGATCATGTATGTCTCTACCTAGTAACCTTTGAGAATATTGTAAACTCGACTTAAAGAAGTTGACATTGGCATTTGTAACCATTACTCGAAAACTATGTCCATATCTTCAAACACGCTCTTATCATAGTATGACATAAACCTTTAAAGTAAATTTTATAAAATCCATCAACCTTAGGGAGATACCTGAGACGGTCCCTGAACACCACTCAAAGGATGTTTCACAGACCTTACATGTATATTGACAAAACTATTCACTCTACTTCCGCCAAGAGCCAATCAACTCCCCCGGGAGAAGTTGTGAGAAAAGCAATCACCCATTACTACCTGCGGATTGAAAAGTCAACTCCGTAATATATATACTATCGATAACAAAACCTGGTAAACTACTCTTTGTTGGGATTATGCATACTTTTTATCACCATCTTTTCTCATGTAATCGACGATGATCCCTCCACCCGAATGGAGTTTCTCATCATATTTCCCTATCCCAATCTCATTCATCTTTCTTCAATACTATGCCCCCATGGAGACCTCCACCCCACCTTCACACTGTAAGCCTCCCTCCATCCACTGCCTAGCTAGGATCTAAAGCTACCGGATTGCAAACCCCTTCCTGAAGGACCCCCTATTGGTCGTTGTTGTCACCCAATTTCATATGCCCTTTTCCATCTAAACGTGATGTGCCTCCGTTGCTACCAAGCTCCCTCATGCAAGCAAGGTTCGCCGAACTTCCCCCTCAATGTCAAAACTTCCATCAATGATCTACATGTGTTAGCCTTCATGCCCCTCAAGCCCTCCCCAACAGGTAACTCTTGTTGACTAGGAGAAATCTGAGCATCGAAAATTTAGAAAGCCTTGTTCCTAGTACAGGTCCAAACATTGATCCAAAAAACCCCTTCCCCCAAATTCAACCCCCTAAGTCTGGTTGTATTGTGCCATTACATTCACAACCAAGGACCCCCCTTCTCAATTGTAATCACATAAATGGATAACACCATAACAACAACTTCTGACAAAAAACCTTTCCATAGATATGGATTTTGGTCACCCAATTGATATTCATCAACATCCATGGAGGGAGGCCCTCCACCAAGACATCTCAAAAATCTCTTCATCCTTACAATTGCCATCCCCCAACCATAGCAGATGCTCCTCCTTCCCAATGACCAAAATGGAAAGGAGCATATATAGATGCTCCTCCATCTCCTTGACCAAAATAGCAAGGGACATATCTCGATGACCACCCCTCACCTACCCCTTTCTGACCCATACAAAGTCAACCTCACCCCTTGCTCCCTTGATCTCAAACACTGTGCACGACTCAAAATCCCACGAGCCATCACCCTCGAAGATCCACTGGTGGTTCTCATTCACCATCGTGCTCGTCGCCTCCGACCATCACCACCATAGTCAATTGACATTGCCACCCAATGTCTACCACTATCATCAAGACAACCATAAAAGTACCCCACCTCCCACCACATCAGTCTTCATTGGCCTCTCCTTTCGCTACCATCACCACCTGCAAACGAACTATTGATGCATCCATGTTCAAGATGCCCAACAAGATCATCACTTGAACTTCATCGGGTACAACTCAAGCACCTCCTTGTATCTAAGTTCCAAATGGATCCCCAACAAGTCCATCTACATCATTGCCCATATGACTATGATAACTCTTCCAACTTCTCACAAACATCGTCATCGCAATCAATGTTGTAAAAGCCAGTCAACTAGCCCAACTAGTCGATTCGACTAGTCGAGTCACTAGGGTGGTCGACTAATAGTTGACAAATCAATCAATACTCAGTCGACCAACTAGCACTAGTTTACAGTTTTTTGCTTAGAGATACCATATTCTTTTATGTTATGTTTTTTAAAGTAGACTTAATCTAAGATGCTTAATATTTTATGTAAATTTATAAGAATATATATAATAATTTATAGATATAAAATAATTAAAAAATACAAAACCGACTAATGCCATACTTAATCCGACTAGTCCCCTGATTTTCGATTAATCCTTAGTGATCTGCTTGATCGAGTACCGACTACTGCTGACTTTTACAATATTGACCGATGTGGAAGATAAATTGAGAATGAATGGAATACCTTATTCAACGGGTATGAGGTTTTTCTATAGCGTGAAACCGTAGAGATCAAAAAGAGATAATTACATAATCGGTTACAACTTCATAAAGAGATAATAAGTAGAAGATAATCAAATAACAAATAGTTCTAACAATCGCAATTGCCTACATCCATAGAACCGAAAAGTCCCCATAAGTAGTTTTCTGCCTGTTTGTTCAAGTTTCCTCAACAAAAGGATAGATGGAGACACCAAAGACACGTAAAAAATCATCCTCGGTGATGTGAAAAAATCAACTAAACCTTGGCCAATTTTCAACATAGACAATGGTGTTCTCACTGCCTTCCCCACCAAACTTGACCCCATGAACCACCTACATGACAACTGATCTGAGTTTCTTCCTTGCTTCCTAACATGAGGGCTTATTAGTAGTGTTATTGCATTTATTGGCATGACGCCTGACAGTGGCCAACCCCCAACACGACACCAAACTAGGTCGTGGTCCCTCCAATTGTTTTCCTCCATAAGGTGGCCCTCCCTATCACCGCTCACCTCCATTCTTGCCTCCATCAATTCGAAACTCTCTTGGAGTTATAGTACGTGATATTATTCCAAAAATAAATTACTAAGACGGTGTCTCACATTCTCATATAACAAATGAGATTGAGATGAGTCGATGCCACAACTATGGTATCAACATAATAATATTAGCAGCAAGAGAATGACCGCATCGATTCCCTTAAAAACTTATGGAATCAAATTGGCATCGATGGGACTTCAAAGTTCAATTTCCCACATATTTTGACTTCAATTCAGGCATGCTTGAGAAAATTTGATTCACCTAGTCTGAAAGGAAGCACCAATATATGTAATAGATATATCATTTATACTTCATTTTGCAAAATGATCTTGAATCCATGTATAGAACGGAGCTTAACTCTTTCTTTTGTTACAACATAAGTGGAAAGAAATTATCTGATGTGAATATGACAAGAGATTGGTGTCCTATTCAAGGAAACCCTTCTTTTCCATGATATGTACCAACATTTGTTCTCTCAAATCAGATGACACAAAAAAAGGTAAAATTGTTTGGGAGTGAATTAGAACCTTGTGTGATCTACAATGGTTGGAGCTCCTGCTCTGGAACTGGAGCATCAACAGGTCTGTACATACCAAATCTCTGTCTACGTTTCCAGAAGTACCATCCCAAGAATGTTCCTAGACTAAGCACCACACTTGCAGTAACACCTAAAGTAATGATAATGGTGTGCTGTTGCAACCAAGTCCTGCAAAATCGAGGAAAAGAATGGAAGATTAATTCATTCTGGATATGGAAGAAAGTATTACAAGATGCTGTTCCTGATGTCATATGCACAACATTAAAAGGTAACAATTGGGAACCCTCCTATAAGCATTAAGAGAGAAAAGCACGAACAAAAGTGCAACAGATGTAAGCTTACATATCTACCCTTCTATCTGCGCATGGAATGAATTTATTACCAACTTGCAAATAGTAGATATATCAGTCACAAATTTTAGAAATATAAAAGAGATTACGCAGAAACTGTTTTCATAATACATAGAAGGATGCAAAGGGTGATTTCTTTCATGGTGAACCCCCCAGAGTAACAGAAGGGTCGCTACTTGGAGTTTATGGCGGGTCTATTATTTATAAACTACTAGCTGAAAAAATGATAAAACAACATGTTTAGGAACTGAAACAGCACCAAGATTTAGGTAATAGACCATCATTTATCTCTATGTCCGCTTCCTCAGCTCAATACATAAAATAACGGCATGGCAATCTTCCTGACTGCAACATCTGTGACATTGGTGAATGCTCAGGAATTTTTAACCAATAGATTCATGATTGCAGTGCAAAGACGGTTCAACATGCTGCAATGTTTACAGAGAACTTTGCAACAATTCCGAGAACATTTTTAAAGGAAATTCTATGAGAATAATTCTATTAATAACGCCAAGCAAACTTATAAAAAGGACATGATTGATTCACAATTACAATATAAGGATAAGTTTTAGGAAAGCCTGCAAAAATAAAAGTCTGTACAATTATTTGTAGGGATGGTATCTTGAATATCCTCAGATAGTCTCAAATGTGACGACTGAAAGCATCTGGGAATGCGGAATATTATAGAAAGGTGACGCACCAGCCCTCAATCCTTCAAGAAGCTGTAGCAACAACCTACCACGAACTCCTTCGTGAGTTTGTGTCATGTCCTTGTGATGCAAACTAGATTTTTGGTGGAAGAAACTTGAGGTAGAGCGTACATAGAAAAACACACCTGCTGCAGGGGGTTTCTGAGAAGAAACACAAAAATGAGCGATGGATACAATAGGATGCACCTTCAACATGTATAGGATAGAAGTAATCTCACTTAAGAAAGATCTCGGAGAAAAAGCACAGAAATGAGCGAGGGACACACCCAATCTCTTCTCCTCATCGCAAAGTAATCTATTTATGTTTGTTCGGCTCATTCTTATAAGTAATTAAATGATCCCCCATCTTCTTGAAGAGAGTATTTACAAAAGGGCATAGGTCATTACAAAATCTAAAATGATTTTTCCCTCTTCATTTCTATCCCCGAAGCCATGGTCTCCATGAACACTAGCATAACCTGAAGCACCCTTTCCGACATGTCCATTAAGATCTCCACCTAGGCAAATCATCTCTCTTTGTGGATTCTTTGCATAATCTTATCCAAATCCTCCTAAAAAGCTTGTTTAATCCTTTCCTCTAAACCAATATGTGGCGCATAAACTGAGATTATATTCACAACTTCTTTCACCATCAAATTTAGCAAAATAATCCAATCCTCAAATCTTTGCACCTCAACCACACTATCATTCAAATATTTATGAACCATTCCAACACCATTTCTACCCCTTCTATTCCTGAATACCATAATTTAATGTGTGTCTTCTTGGTTTTCCTTTCTTTCTCTCCAACCATTTTTGTCTCTTGGAGACATAGTACCTGAATCTTCCTTCTTTCCATTGTATCAGTTATCTCCATCGATTTATCAGTCTCCGTGTTGAAAAGATCAAATTCTATTGAGGAAAATTCCTAAATAACGTTCTCAATTGATAACAATATTCGAGAATGTCTCCGACTATTTTACATTGGTTGTCGGCTCCTAGCGCAACCGTCCTCATTTACCCGATGAATGGAATAACAACAACAACAAAGCCTTTTCACACCATTAACTAGGGTTGGCTACATGGATTTATGCCTCCATTTAGATCTGTTTTGGATCATTCTCGAGCTTAAATCCAAATTACTAAGATCACGTTGGATAGCCTCATTCCAACACTTCTTGAGCCTTCATCCATCTTATAACTAGCTCAACATCGCAAATCTCACATCTTCTAATTAGTGCATCAACCAACCTCCTTTGCAAATGGCCAGATAATCTTAAGTCGTTCTCTCTCATGCTACACCAATTTTCCTTCCGATCGCATCATTCTGAATCCGATCTTTTCGTGTATGATCGCACATCCACCTTAGCATTTTCATTTCTGCTAATGTTATTCTCTGCACATGGCTATGGTTCACAGGCCAACATTCGGATCCATAGAGCATATCATGTCTCACAACAACTTCGTAATAATTTCTTTTGACTTTCAAAGGGATTTTCTTGTCACAAAGAACAATAGAGGCTCTTCTCCACTTTAGCCAACATACATTCACTATATGAGTAACATCTTCATCAATTTTTCCATCATGTTGCAAAATAGATCCCATGTATCTATCGTATCCAATCTTCACCTTGAGTCTTTCACTGTTGTTTCCATCAAATGTGCACCCCATATATTCAATATTACTCCCACTTATATGAAATCATTTATTCTCTAAGGCATGTCTCCAAACCTCCAGCTTCTCATTACTCCATCTATCATCTCATCAATCAACACAATATCATCAACGAACAACATACACCACGGTATCTCATCATGAACGTGACTTGTCAACCCATCCATAATCAAAATAAAAAGGAATGGACTCAAAGTTGAACTTTGATAAAGACCGATGTGGATGTTTAAATAATCAATCTTTCCATACTATATCTTACACAAGATGAAACCCCACCAAAGTATCCTCTATAAGATTAATGTATAGGACATGTACTTGTCTCTTCTCCGAAAGCCTAAAAAGTGTTGGAATGATACTATCCGAAGAGATCTTAGTAATTTTGATTTAAGCCCAAGAATGATCCAAAATATATCTGAATGGAGGCAAAAAATCCATGACCCTACTTAATTTGGGAAAAAGGCTTTGTTGTTGTTAAGACTAGTACAATCATCCATAACCCCTTTATATAAGAGATTTGAGATTACAAAATAAAAAATCTAAATTTAACTCCTAAAATATCATTAAGCTAATAGATATCACATGGGACCCCTCTATTTAAAATTCAAAATACTCAAAATGGATAAATATTAACAACTAACCTAGTCTTAATCTCAGTTAATGTATCTAATTATACGGATATAAAAAACCCTAATTTGGATAAAATTGATGGATGACAGTCCCTAATTTTACCGCAAGTTTGACCACGGGAAGTAGGAGAGGGGTCGAGTGTGGCAAGGCCAAGGAGGGGCCCAACTGCGGCAGAGAGCCCATGAGATAGAAGGCAAGAATAAGGGCCGCCAACCATGGGGAGAAGAAGATGTGGAGAGCTACTATGCCTACTACTCATGGAGAGGTGAGGTTAGAGGAAGGTTAGACGTCTATGACTCATCAAAAACGTGCACTATGTTGTTTCAGATGTGGGATGCATGGTCGATGGGCTTCGTGTTGTTCATTGTCTACTCGTTGTTTTGGATGTGGATTTAAGGAGTTCATAACTCATACATCACAGAAACGTAGAAAATGCAAATCAAATTTGCACACAAAAGGTGTTCACCGTATGAACACCGATACAATGCACAACGAAAAAAATGATGTGAAACCACATAGTTTAGGAAAATATTTCCAAAATCATTTCACATATCCACAAGAGCATTAGGGTTTACTTTCGAAGTGTGAATCTCTAAAAGAAGATATCTCCTAAATCAAGCCTGATCCGATGACACTTCTCTCACGAGCACGACAATGACTCGTGTAACTTACGCGAACTGGATATCTAGTTCTTCAAGTAGTCCATGCAAAATAGATATCAAGTAGATCTCGATCTCATGATTTCGTCGTACAAAATCGAGTCCTTCACATATACGAAGCACAGAGAATAAGGCGCACTTCTTTCACGATTGGCCAAGCCATCGAGGAGGAAATGGAGACAAGATAGTGGAGGTCAAGGGAGAGGGGGACGGCCAAAAGAGAGTCGTGCACTCTTTTTTCTCTCAACTTTCAAGGCTACAATATGACTCTCTCGGAATTGGAGAAGAATGTGTATAATAAGAGGGCAAACCCCTTCTTATATAGCCATGGTGGAGGGCCATGGAGAGTCCAACTCTCCATGGGAAAGTCCACCCATGTGGACTCTTGGATGTAATTTGGATGGCTACAATGAAATCCTTAACCATCAAGTAATATGCCAAAAATTTAGATTAGATTATCATCAAATAAAACATATAAAAATAGAGTAATATAATGCGAGTCTCATGGTGGACGCCCACATGGACTCCATGGTGGACGTCTACCTTGAGATTATCCTCTTATTTTACAATTCCAATAAAAGGAATTGATATTATAATTTAATTATAAATTAAATTACTAATATCCTTATTGGAAAATTTATTAAAACAACCTTTCAATTTATGAATTAGTTCATAAGTCCAATACAAAACGTAAATCCAATTTATACTTGTATACATTATGGAATCATACTTGTATGTGCCTTGAAAATTATATATAAATCATATTCATATAAATATTAATTATTACGAATCAATATTCATATATTAATAACCAATATTATGAATCACATTAACATGAACACCCGATAGTTATATTTATGAAAATAACAAATATTATAATAATTTTATATCACAATGCTTGACTTGAAGAGGAAGGTAGGAACCGTAGAGAAGCGAGGGTGAAAGCGGTTCTTGACTTTCGAGCTCCGAGTCCTATGCGGGAAGAGCCCTAGCCGGATATCTTTTGAAGGATGGGACCCCACGAGGCTTTCCTTCGCTTCATAGCTGCCGACCGTTGTGCTTCCATTTCCCGCTCTTGTTGATCATCGCTTTCATTCTAATTCCTCTACTACGAGACGGGACCTTTCCGAGTGCAAGCCCTAGGCCCAGACCCGTATGCTGCAAGATACGTGCTATCTCTTCGAAGCTCACTCTTAGGCCTGCAAGGTTTAGAAAGTCAGTATATTGTATTCATTAGATCAAGCGGTCTAAAGCGAGTAAGTAGATAGGTTGAAGTATATGCAAAAGTATGTGGATTATGCGTTCTGCATTATTTTAATTAAAATAATAAAAAAATAAAATAACAAATTCAATATTAGAGAATTAGGTTTCAAAGAAATACAACATAGACGAGATATAAAGTATATACCTTTAAGTACAATGTGATTTCAATCAAAGCATTTCGAAATAGTGACATATAATTGCATAGAGAAATGAAACGAATTGGAACAAGGATATGCAAACAAAAAAATGAAGTCATTACTAAAGCGTGCCTGAAAATGATTTTGGCAAAGAATTTGTTTTGAAAGTAAATTGTATTTTATTCAGATTTGCATTTAATTGCATATTTACTTATTCAGTAACTGAAATAAACTCAATTGGTTAATGATAGGATAACAGATGAACATAAACATAACCTGGAAACATTCGATTTAATTTTTGTATTACTAAGATCATTTCCAGTAGAAATGATGTGAACCGATCTTAAACTTGGTTCTGAAAACAAGATGAATACATCAATTTTGAAGAAAAAAATGAAGGAAAATAATTTCAACACCTAATAATCTATTCATCATAGCACATTTGATCTCAATCATTACATTCAAATGTATAAATAAATGGTGAATCCTTCTCTCACTATAGGTAGGGTCAGCTACATGGATTCTTGCTCAAATCCATATTGAAAGATTCGATTATTTTTTACGCCGGTTGTCGAATACCTAATGCAACCCCCACAAGGAGGGATTTGAACCATGGTCTTTTGGGTGGTAGGCACACTACACTACCACCAGACCATTTAAGTGGATCTGGTTCACATCAAGTACCTGCTATCACATTCAAATGTATAGATTCAATAAAAAGTCCTTTACCCTCTGAACATTGAGATGGAATTGGATGGAGAGGTAATCAAAACAAATGGAGAAGCAATATTGAAAGCAATAACATCAATGATTAGAAGAAAAAATCAATAGCAAGCAATAGAAGTCTTCTCTGTAGAAACCCTAGAACAAGTGCAAGAGAGAAGAGAGCCATGACTAAGCGAGCATGCGGTGCAGAGAGAGACCGACAGGAGCTGGAGATCACATGTGCGGTGACCAACAAGGGGTAGGTCGGAGCTGGAGAATGCGATGTAGTTTTTGTTTACACATACAGATGATGATAGTAACTGAAATGAAAATGCTGAGGTGGATGTGTGGTCATACACGAAAAGATCGGATTTGGAATGATGTGATCGCAAGGAAAGTTGGTGTAGCTTCGATAGAAAATAGGATGAGAGAAAACCGTTTAATATTATTTGACCATTCGCAAAGGAGGTTGTTGATGCACTAGTTAGAAGATGCGAGATTTCGGATGCGGATCCAGTTCAGAGAGGGAAAGGAAGAACCAAGAAATGTTGGAATGACACTATCCAAATGGATCATAGTAATTTTGGATTAAAGCCTGAGAATGAACCAAAATAGATATAAATGGCGGCAAAAAATATGTAGCCAACCCTACTTAATAGTGGGAAAAGGCTTGCTTCTTCTTCTTCTTGTTGTTCCATTGACCGAATAAATGCGGAGTGTTGCGTTAAGTAGCTGACAAACAGCGTAAAACAGTCGGAGAAAAATTCCTAAATAGTGTTATCAATTGAGAACACTATTTAGGAATTTGTCTCAAGACAATCAAATCTTTTCAATCGGAGACTGGCAAATCAATGGATATAGTAGATACGATGGAAAGAAGATTTGAATCCTATGTATCCAAGAGATAAAATGGGTTGGAGAGAAAGCAAGGGAGATTAAGAAGACATGCATTAAATTATGATATTCAGGTAAAGAGATGGGTAGAAATGGTGTTGGAGTGGTTGTTCATAAAGATTTGAAGGATAGTTTAGTTGAGGTGCAAAGATTTGAGAATCGGATTATTTTGCTAAAATTGATGCTAGAAGAAGTTATAAATATAATCTCAGTTTATGGGCCGCAAATTGATTTAAAGGGAAGGATTCAACAAGCTTTTTGGGAGAATTAGGATAATATTATGCAAGGAATCCACAAGGAGAGATGATTTACGTAGGTGGAGATCTTAATGGATAATGTCGGAAAGGATGCTTTAGGGTATGCTAGTGTTCATAGAGACTATGGCTTCAGGGATAGAATGAAGAGAGAGAAGTCATTCTGGATTTTGTAACGGCTTATGAACTTTTCATAGCAAACACTCACTTCAAGAAGATGGAGAAGCGTTTAATTACTTATAAGAATGACCTCACTAAAACACAACTAGATTACTTTGCAATGACGAGAAGAGATTGGTTGTGTTGCAAAGACTACAAAGTAATCACAGGAGAGAGATTGGCATCTCAACATCGCTAGCTAGTCATGGATACGCAAATAAAAAAATTGGCAAAGAAGAGGATGATTCCTAAGTTAATTAGAATTAAATGGTGGAATCTTCAATTCAAGCAATCGAGTTTCAAGGAGGAAGTTTTAGAAGACTTATCTTGGGATTGTAACGGAAGTGCAGATGAGATGTGTGAGGCAGTAGCATATTGCATCCGAAAGGATGCCAAAGAGATACTATGTAAGTCTAAGAAAGGAGTTCCATGCCAAAAGGAAGTTTGGTAGATTGAAGGGGTGCAAGAGAAGCTTAAAATTAAATAAGCCTACTTTAAAGCTATGTGTTGAGAAAAAGAGTGAGAGTTATATTCCAACGAACCCTAGAGTTCTCTTATATAGAGGAGAAATCCATGGATAAATTACATAAGATAGAAGAAATAAATATAAAAATGGTATATAGACATAATAATATCTTTACACTCCCCCTCAAGATGGAGCATAGATGTCAATCATGCTCAGCTTAGATGTGCACATCCGAAAGGGTCCTCTGAGTAAGGCCTTGGTGAAAATGTCTGCAATTGTTCCCCTAAGCTTCCATGGGACGTAGAAATAAAGCCTTTCTGGATCATGTATCGTGTAAAGTGGTAATCTACTTCGATCTGTTTAGTTCTTTCATAAAAAGCCGGATTGTTTGCAATGAATAAAGCTGCCTAATTATCACACTTTAATTGCATAAGAAGACGCACATCAACATATGTCAGCTAAAACAGCTCGGACCCACATCATCTCTGTGCTCCCTTGTGTCATAGCTCTATGGTCTGATTCAACACTAGATCTAGCAACCACGGTCTGCTTCTTTCTTTTCCAGGACACTAAAGAGCCACCAACAAATACAACAAAGTATGAGGTGGACATCTTATCCTTAGGACATCCTACGTAGTCTGCATCTGCACAAGCTATGATAGTGAGAGATGTTCCTTTTCTGAACAAAAATCCTGCACCTAGGGAAGACTTCAAGTAATTCAAGATCATATGGACTGCATCAATATGTACTTGTCGTGGTTGCTCCATGAACTGACTAACCCGACTAACAACAAAGGAGATGTTTGGCCTAGTGACAGTAATATATAAAAGTTTTCCCACCAATTCTCGGTATCTTCTCCATTCCACCTCCTCGGTATCATCATTGTATAGCCTTGTGCTAGGATCAATAGGAGTAGTGGCAGGTCAATATCCAATTATGCATGTCTCAACTACCATATCTGTAACATATTTTCTTTGGGTCATCACAAGACCGTGTCGATTTCTGGCAAAGCCTAACCCCAGAAAGTTCCGTAGGGTGCCAAGATCCTTGGTAACAAACTGTTAGCCAAGAAATTCCTTTGCCTTATTAATCCCCTGCACATCATCTCCTGTAACAAAGATATCATCAACATAAACCATAATAACGGCAGTACCTCTGTGAGTCCACTGAACAAACAATGAATGGTTTGCATTTGATCTCTTGAATCAATGCTTCTCAACCAAGTCTGATAGCTTCTGGAACCAGGCTCTTGGACTCTGCTTAAGGTCATAGATTGCCTTGTGAAGCCTACAAACATGCTGACACTTCCCTTCAGCATCAAACCCCGGAGGTTGCTGCATGTAGACTTCCTCCTGAATATCTCCATATAAAAATGTATTTTTGACATCAAATTGAAATAAAGGCCAATTACATACCACAACTACAGCAAGAAGAACTTGAAGTGTGGAGTGGTGAGTAACATGTGAGAATGTCTCAAGATATTCCACCACCCCATAAGTCTGAGTAAACCCGCATTCAACCAATCTCCTTGTAATGATCAAGACTTCCATCTGCATGGTGTTTGTCAGTAAACACCCACTTGCAACTGACAAGACGCTCCAAAATGAGCAAGGACCAAGCTCCAAGTGCCACGCGATCGTAGCGCGACCATCTCCTTTTCCATGGCAAGATGGCATCGGCTATCTCTTAAGGCCTTCTAATAAGTCTGTGGAATCTCCATGCCAGAGAGACCAACTGCAAATCTCCTGAAATCCCCTGCAAGGCGATCAAAAGAAACATGGGAAGTAAGCGGATATAATGCATATGTACGCTTCTGCTTCCGAAGTGTAATAGGAACATCTAGGTCATTGGGGACCCCCTCATTCTGTATATCAGCCTCCTGCAAAGGTTCTTGCTCAGACACATCTCCAGACTCATCAGTAGAAATAATGTATTCAGAACAAACCTTAGGTATATTGGATGACGGGCGTGGTCCATGAGCAGAAGCCAACCGATAAGTATAGTAACGTGGCAAGCGTAGAATAAGGGTAGTGGGTGTTGGTGGTACATGATGAGGTGGTGGAGCTGGAACAACATGAGGTGGTGGAGGTAATGGTCCTGGAGTTGGAGGTAGTATGTAAACCTCATTATATGAATCAAAAAAGGTCAATCTATCTCTTGTAGGAGAAAAATACATTACCAACTCAAAAAATGTGATATCAGGACTAACATAATATTTCTTGCGTAATGGAACATAGCATATATATCCCTTCTGTGTCCAGGAATACCCAACAAAAACACATTTGACAGCTCTCGAAGAGAGCTTGTCAAGACCAAGAGATAACTGATGACAAAGGAAACTGAGGCAAAGACACGAGGAGTGAGTGAGAACAGATCCTTCTCTGGAAAAGCAAGTGAAAAAGGAATTTTCTCACCCAGTACAATCGAGGGCATGCGATTCACAAGGTAACAAGCTGTAAGAACCTCATCACCCCAGAACGAATGTGGGGCACGACCCTGAGAGGAGGGTCCTAGTCAGTGTATGTAATATCGGTATCATGTTGATACGATATATTGTCGATATATTGATGCCATGTCGCCAATATCGGACCGATTTTGAGAAGAAAATAGCCTAGGAAGGGTAGATATCGGCCATATCGGTGATATATCGATCACTTGTCAATACCGATATATCGTCGATATATCATAAATATATCGTAATATGGCTTCCTATGGTCCTAGTAACATCAAGTAATTGTTGATGCTTAGGATCTGCAACACCATTTTGTTGAGACATGTAGGCACAAGAAGTTTGATGAACAATGCCATGTAATGAGAAGAATTGTGATAGTAAAAGAGTACAAAATTCCATTGCATTGTCAGTTCGGAGAAATTTGATTGTAGAGGAAAAGACGTTCTTTACTTCATTGATAAAAGATTTTCACATCCCCAACCTCAGATTTCTTCTTTAATAAGAAAACCCATGACAAACGAGAGAAATCATCTATAGCAACTGATAAAACATGTGTCCCCGGTAATCGGGCATGCGACTCGGACCCCAAATGTCTACATGAATAAACTCAAAAGGAGAGCTAATGCTCTGACCCTAATGACCGGGAAAAGCAGACCGGTGATGTTTTCCCAACTGGCATGCCTCGCACTGGAGGGATGAGCGAGGTGAGATCTGAGGAGGAATGTGGCATATCTTCTAAAGGGGAAGGTGACCAAAGCACAGATGCCACACAAATGGGGAGACTGATAAGGGGTGCGTGGGTGAAGGGCGAGAGGCGACGTCGGGAAGCTGTCGCGCGGTCGGTTTCCAATGGCGTTCGCGTTTGGTAGCGATCGGGTGAAGCGCTTGGCCATGCAGGGTCGAAAGAAGAGGAAGGTTGGGAGTATGTCACGCATCGTAAGCGTAGGCGGCGGTGTTATACGTGTTGGGGTTCGGGTCATCTGGCGCCAGATTGTTCTTTGCCGCTACATTGCTTTCGATGCGGTGGTGTAGGACATCGTCGTGATGTTTGTAATGCGTTGATTCGGGATGTGAAGTTCCAGGGTGCTCGTTTGGATGGCGAGGGAGGTGGCTCGCGGGGATGCTCGCCCCTTTCAACGACGTCGGTGGCACAGTCGTTCGCCTCTGTTGTGAAGGGTGGTAACATGGACACAAGGGGTAGGATGCCGTAAGCAAAGGTTGTCAGATGGTTGGTGGGGGAATGGAACAAGGAGTCTCTTTCGCTAAAAACGGTGTGGGTTGGTCTGTCTCTTATGTTCGGTGCTGAGTTTTCCGGCGATGTCTCTCTGATCGGCTGCCGCAAATGCTGTGTTCATGGTCTTTCGGCAACGCAGATGGAGCGGCTGCTAAACCCCAAAGGCAGAAGTGACATTTCTTGGAGGTGGCCAAACTCCTGAGAGGGGGAAGAGATGAATCTCATTTCTCGGGTTTTTCAGCTCTGAGGCATCCCGTTCCTCTCTCGGAGGCTGGGTGTTCTTCGACACCTGCTCAGGGATTTTAGGGTTGTCAGTAAAATTCTCTCGGATGGCAGTCATCCAGGCTCGGATCCTCTTTGTACTGTTGTCATGGTTGAATCTATTGAGGACTTGGATCTTCGTCCTCGTCCTATCATGATGTGTTCTGGAGAACATTTCTTCCCGATCGCAGTCCGCTGTCTTCAACCTCCACAGCTGCCGACGAAGGAGGGTAGAAGGGGGTTTCTACATGCAGGAGATACAACTGTCTCTGTTGATCCGATTCTACTGTTATCTGCGGAGGAGGTTGACGCCTCAAATTCCGCTGATAATGTTGATGGCCTGGAGTTATTTCGTACCATTTCATTTCTACTTCCTCTTTCGTGGGGTCACAAAACGGTGTCCTCGATTTTGGTGCCTGAAGGGTTATTCATCTCACTGAGAGGTGGACACTTCTTGGGTCGGACTCTTTGTCGCCTGCAGCTCTTGTATCCGGACCTGACCTATGGGATCCGCCTAAGGGGCCCGGAGTTCGATCTTCCTGTGCGTTGTTGCGGATCTTGCCAGCCTTCGTGTCACACTGTTTCGCTTGTCGACCTGGATGGGCCCGCGAACGTTTCTGAGCTCTGCATGCACGGTCGTCCATTGAGATCTAGGGGCTTCTCTTCTGCGTTGGTTGAGCACTGTTCCACTGGCTCTGCTTATTTTGGGGGTGGTATCGGTGGGGTGAGGGAACCTGTAGCGGCTATCAATGTTGGAGACCACAACGAGTCTATCACGGCCTCTGATGTGAGAGTCTGCAAAGCCGGCAACAAGAGATACAGGAGGAAGAAGAAACAAAGACCTTCAAGATGTGAAACAAGCATGGTCTCTAACCAAAAGTTGAAGATAACAGATGTTGTGGGGGCAGTGTTTATTTTGGGTGATCAAGCTCGTGCTCGATGAAGATCCTAACATGGAACGTCAGAGGTCTGGATGACCGAGAGAAGAGGCAAACCCTTTGAGCGAGGTTCGTTGAATGGGGTTGTGATGTCATCTTCTTGCAGGAATCGAAGTTGGGTGCTTGTGATAGAGATATGTGGCTTTCGTTTGGATTGATCGGGATGAATAACTTTAGGACTCTAGATGCATGTGGTGCGTTTGGGGGCCTTATTCTTGCGTGGAAAGACTCGGCCTTCTTGTTTAGGGCGGAGCTGAGAGGCTCTCACGTGCTTATAGTTTTGCTTGAGGATGCCTTCACGAGATCGCTATTTGCCTTTAGCTGCGTCTATGGGCCCTTCCAACAGCTGTCACGTGGTGAATTATGGATGGACATCCGGGTTGCTCGTGTAGCGTTTCCTGACTGTGCTTGGATTCTTAGTGGGGATTTCAATGTGACCTTGCTCTCCTCTGATCATCGTTTGATTTTGTAGAGGTAATGGACGAATTGCAGATGGAGGTGGTTGATGCATCGGATACGAAGTATACCTGGAGAAACTCTGGCTCTCGCTCGCGTATTGATCGCTTCTTCGTGTCTTCTGAGATGATGGATCTTTTTCCATGCTCATTCATCTCTTCTAGGCACAGGGCTCGGTCTTATCACACTCCCCTGGTTTGGGACTCAGGATCTTCGGTCCCTCCGAGGGGTTTTTTTCCGCTTTGAAAGGGCTTGGTTGCTTGAGGACTCCTTCAAGGCGTTGGTTACCTCTTTCTGGACTTCAATGCCAGTGGTTGGCTCTGCGGCGAGGAGATTCTCGGATAAACTCATGGGGCTTCGTCAACGGCTATGTCTTTATAAGAAGGAGATTAGGGATGTCAGAAAAGCTAGGAGGATGGTCGTTGATGTTGAGATTCACACCCTAGATGGATTGGAGGATGTCAGACAGTTGCTCGCTGATGAACTACAGAAGAGGGATTTGGCTATATGAGAGTGGCGATGGAGGAGGACATGAAGCAGGTTACTGAATGGAAGCAGCGATCGCGGGTCTCCTGGTTGAAAGAGGGTGATGCTAACACGGCATTCTTCCATTGTTTCGCTAGTGGCCGTCGTCGATTCAATAGCTTCAGGTCCATTATTGCTGATGGCGCTAGGGTTGAAGGGGACAGGGAGATGGGGAATGCGATTGCTGATCATTTTTACAACTTCTCGAGGAGAGGTGCGTCTAGGCCATGGCGTTGGAGCGGCCTTGGCGCACATGGTCTTTCTGCTGACCATGCTGGCAGTTTGGTCATCCCGATCACTAAAGAGGAGGTGAAGTCGGCATTATGGAGTCTTAATTGTGATGGGGCGCCCGACCCTGACGGCTTTCCTATTTCGTTCTACAGGGAGTTTTGGGACTTGATCGGGGATGAGGTGTTGGAGGTTATGCAAGAATTTTGTTGCTGCAACGCAGGATTCGAGAAACTGAATAGGGCCTTAATCTTCCTCCTTCCAAAGACGGGGTCTCCTGAGCGGATTGAGGATTTTAGACCGATTGCTATTTCCAACAGAATTTATCTTATCGTGGCTAAGGTGCTGGCTACACGTCTTTCTCGGGTGCTCGATCATCTTATTTCACCTGTTCAATCTGCATTCATTCCTTGGCGTCAGATCGGCGACAATCTTGTTTTGGTTGCGGAGATCATTTGTGAATGGAAGCGTTGCGAGAAGCGTTGCGACAAGCATGCTTTGCTTTGGCAGGTTGATTTTGCCAAGGCATACGGCTCATTGGATTGGCGGTTTTTGTGGGAAGCGTTGTCTAAGAGAGGTTTTCTGGAGATTTGGATTATGTGGATGAAACGTTGCGTCACCACGGCTTCTTTCTCTGTTCTCGTTAACGGGCGCCCTGAGGGGGGGGGGGTTCATCCAGCTTCAGAGGGGTGTTAGACAGGGGTGCCCTCTCGCTCCTCTTCTTTTTGTGGTTGCTGCGGATGTGCTTGCGTGCATGGGTGGTTGTGCGCAGAGATGCAGGATTGTTTTGGGGTTCTCTGGTGGTGGGAGTTCCTTCCCGTTGCTGCACTATGCAGATGGCACTATCCTTTTCATTGAAGGTGGGACGGAGGTGGCCGGGGCCACTGCGATTACTTTGGAAATTTTTGCTGAGATGTTGGGCCTTCGCTTGAATCATGACAAGTCCATGGTTGTTCCTTTCGGTATGACTGATGACACGGCTGCGGCATGTAGCGCGGAGCTAGGTACTGCTTGCGGTTCCCTTCCCATTAATTATCTTGGTATACCTTTGTCGGTTGGTAGGATCAGGCTGGTGGATTGGTTGTCTATTGTTGAGAAATTGGAGAGGAAGCTCTCAGGTTGGAAAGCGACTTTGCTCTCGTGTGGTGGCAGACTTGTACTTATTAAGACGGTATTATCGGCAATCCCTATATATTTCTTCTCTTCTCGTATGATGCCTATGGGTATTGTGAGGCGGCTAGAACGTCAGATGAACAGGTTCCTATGGAGTAAGGTAGCGCAGGAGAAACATGGGATTCACTTGGTGGATTGGGAGACGGTGGTGCAGCCTAAGAAGGATGGAGGTCTTGGGATTAAGAATCTGGAGACGCTAAACGAGGCCTTGCTTTTGAAGTGGGCGAGCAGGATTTGGGGAAGTGATGGGGGAATATGTTGCAACCTGATCCGGCATCTTTATGGTGTGGACATTGCGAATCCTCTTATGCAGCTGCAGTGTCGGCAGAAATCGGCTTTTTGGAAGGGAACTTGAGTGTCATGCTGTGCTTTCACGAGTTGTTCTGCCCTGTTGTGGGGAATGGAGAGATGTTTGGCTTTTGGGTGGACGACTGGACTGGTGAGGGGCCTCTTTGTGGTCGCTTTTCGCGTCTATTTGCCTTGACGGCAAAACAAGGGGTCCGGGTTGCTGGGATAATGGTAACTGGAAGCCGCCTTTTAGGGTGGCGTTCTCTGATCAGCGTCTGGAGGGCTTTCTCCTTCTGTTGGATGTTCTTAGCCGGTTTAGGAGGCCTTCCACTGGGTTGGATCATTTGAGGTGGAAGGACGCACCCTTCTCCGTCCGAAAGGCTTATGAAGCTATTTGTCGGTCGCCTCCTTCTGGCTTGGACAACGTCACTCGCGATTGTGGGCTTATTTGGTCGATGGGGCTGTCCGAGAGGAATGGCTTCTTCATGTGGTTGTTTAGGAGGAAGCGTATAATGACTCGTGATAGATGCTCCAGACTTTTCAAGGGTGTATCCGATCATTGTTTGTTGTGTGGTACGGAAATTGAAACGTTGGATCATATGTTCTTTCGTTGCCGCATTTCGGCTCCTATATGGGTGGATGTGAGCTTGGACTGGTTGCGGACTGTCGACTTCGACTCGTTTTGGGCCTCTCTTTACGATGTGCGCAAAAGGCATAAGAGGGAAATTCTGGTTCTGATATCCGTCCTGTGGGCCATTTGGCTTGCGTGCAATGCGACCTTGTTCTCGGGGATGCATTTTTATTGTGAAAATGTCTGTTATCATTATAAGCAGTTGTTGGACTCTTGGCTTTTGTAGCTGGGTCTATTTTTTTAATACTTTATTAATATTAATATAGTGGGGCGGGCACCCTTGCGTGATACCCCCTTTTTCTGACTTCAAAAAAAATGGGGAGACTGATCTTGTAGGATGAGAAGATAGACCAGTATATGGAGTACGGACCGGTCGACAGATGTCCTCTACTTATAGCCACAACCAATTACCATGCCCGTAAGAATGTCCTGAAATACAAGAGAAGATTGGTTAAAAATAGTATAACAAAGCAAATCATTCATAATCTAGATAATAGATAATAAATTCATAAAAAAACTCAAAAGCATGCATCACATTATGTAAACACATTAAAGGCATCAAACTGATCTCCCCCTATCCTGTAACTAGGGAATGAATACCATCGGATATGACAATTGTTCTACTAGGAGAAACCTATCTGTAATCAGCAAACTGACTTCTATCCGCACACATGTAATGGGACGCCGCGGAATACATAATCCATTCTGTAATATCGGTGCCATGATAAGTAATAAGAGTGCAAATGCTACCTGAGGTACTGGCAGAGGCAAAGGTACTGGCAGAAGCAGAGGCTGCAACATCTGAATTGTCTCCCGAAGCAGACAAGGAAGTAGGGGGCATAATACCCGTAATCGAGCCACTAGGTCATCAAACCTTTGATCAGACGAAGGAATTGCAACTTGCAAGGGGATCAGCTTGCTCCGCTACATGGGTAGATGCGGGAAAACCATTCTTGAAGTGCATGTATCCTCTGGGTGTCCTCGTCGATGACAATAAGTGCACATCTAACGAATACAACATCCTCTACCATGAGGTCCACGGCCACGAAACTGAGAACCACCTCCTCTACCGCGGGAGGCGGTCATCGCAAAAGAGGTCTGGCTAGAAACAGACGATGGGACAATGATCATGTTGAGCATGTGGTAAGCCTCGTCAATGGGAGGAATGGTAGCATCCGCAAGTATCTGTGAATGAGTAGCCTCATACTCTGGATCAAGTGATGCTAGAAATACACCAATCATAGTTACATTCATGTATGCATTCTGTTGCTCAAGGGTAAAAGCAACATGCATAAAGTTGTGGAGCTTCTCGAACATGCCATGCAAAGACATGCATAGAGAATGGAGAGGATATCCATTCTGCTTGACTGTGAATATGTCATGTTGAAGTTGCAGGATTTTCATCCCATTCCTCGCTTGAGAATAGGTGGTTGCGAGGATATCCCACATAGCCTTAGTGGTGGGCTGATGTAAAATGTCATTGGTGATCTCTATCATAAATGCACTAGATAACCAAACTTCGGCATATGAATCATTAGCCTCCCTTGAGGCATTCACCCCAGTTTTCTCAGTCGGCTCTTCCTCGGTAAGAATATGTTTCTTACCTGTAGACTTCATGAGGCTCATAAATTGCATGGCACATAATTCGTAGTTCATCTCATCCATCTTGACTATTAGCACCGGACCTCGAAAAACACATGTGGCGAGGAGAGTTACCTTGTTCTCTGACATACTGCCAGATAGAGAAAAACTAAGGTTTGTAAACCAAAAGAACTATGTCTACACAAACATACGAGGAATAGATTGCATGTATAGACTTAGGATGTAACCAATTCCATCAACGAGAAACAGACTGCGACGGAACCTGCGGGAGGTGGCGGAGAATGTCGCGGACTACGGACGATGAGCCTCAGAGACCGACGACAACATCGAGCGAGAGAGAGGCCGGCGGCAACGGCAACGAGATAGGGAGAAAAAGGCTGGTGGCAGCAAGAGAGAAAGAGGGGGCAACAACGAGGGGGAGGGGGACTGGCGAGTGGTGGCTAGGGTTTCTTGTGTACGAGAGCTCCAGTTTAGGGCTGTCATTCTGATACCATGCTGGGTAAAGACTACAAAATAGCGACGAAGGAAACAAAGAAGGTTGTAAGTGAAGCCAAGTTGAAATCTTACGAAGTTTTGTATAAAAAGCTTGACTCAAAGGAGGGTCAGAAGGATATATTCAATTTGGCCAAAGCAAGAGAAATAAAGGCTAAAGATCTTTTTCAAGTGAGAATCAACAAGGATGGCGAAGGATATGTGCTTGTTACTCAGAAAGATATATAGACTAGATGGAAGCGGTATTTCCATAAGCTTTTCATCGGGGAAAGGCATAAAGAGATTATTACTTTGGAAGATCTTGGTAGTAGTAAATGTTACCTGAATTGTGCAAGCGATAGACGGATACAAAGGAAGTAGAAGAAGCTATAAAGGATATGAATCATGTGAAAGGGTAGGATCAGATGGCATTCCTATAAAAGTTCGGAGAGTTTTAGGTGAAGTGGCTTCAACTTGGCTCATAAATTATTCAATGTTATTTGATGAAGCAAGAAAATGCCTGAAGAATGAAGGAGAAACATTATGGTTCCTCTTTATAAAAAATGAGACATTCAAAATTCTTCGAATTATAGAGGTATCAAAATAATGAGTCATACTATGAAAATTTGGGAATGAGTGATAGAAATAAGGTTGAGGCAAGTTTCCAAAGTAAATAAAATCAATTTGGATTCATGCCAAGTCTCTCAACTATTGAAGCTATCTACTTGAGGAGAACAATGGAGATTTATAGAACTAAAAGGAAAACCCTCCATATTATTTTAATTAGTTTGGAGAATTGCTTATGATTCAGTCTCACAAGAGATATTGTGGAGACATTGAAGAAGAGACAAGTACATATCCTATACATTAACCTTATAGAGGATATGTATGATGGGGCTTCATTTTAGGTGAGGATCCAGTTTGGGAAGACTGACTATTTTGAACATTGACTTCGTTTCGCACCAAAGTTCAGCTTTGAGTCCACTCCTTTTAACTTTAATTATATATGAATTGACTAGTCACATTCATGATGAGATACTTCAGTGTATGTTGTTCTCCGAGGATATGGTGTTGGTTGATGATACAAGCAATGGAGTAATGAGAAGCTAGAGGTTTGGAGACGTGCTTTAGAGACTAAAGGACTTCGTATAATTAGGGCTACAACTGAATATATGGAGTGCACATTTGATGGAAACAAGGGTGAGGCTCATGGTGAAGGTTTGAGACGATAACATTAAAAAAAAGATTCTTTTAAATATTTGGGATCTTTTTTGCATCAGGACTCGAAGAATAAATGCAGGCGGGTAAAGTGAAGAGGAGCCTCTGCTATTCTTTGTGATAAGAAAATCCCTTTGAAAGTCAAAGAAAATTATTACAAAATATCCGCAAGATATGTTATACTCTATGGATCAAAATGTTGGCATGCGAACGATAGAAATGTGCAGAGAAAGGAAGTAACAGAAATAAAAATGTTAAGGTGGATATATAATCATAGACGAAAAGATCATATTGAGAATGATGTGATCAGAAGGAAAGTTGGTGTAGCTCCGATAGAGGATAAGATGAGAGAAAATTGCTTAAGATTGTTTGGCTATTAGCAAAGATAGTCGGTTAATGACCCAAAATATATCTGAATAGAGGAAAAAAAACCATATAGCCGACCCAACTTAATTGTGGGAAAAGGCTTTGTTGTTGTTGTTGTGACTAGTACAATCACCTATAACCCTTTTATACAAGGGGTTTGGGATTACAAAATAAAAAATCCGAATTTGACTCCTAAAATATCGCTAAGCTAATAGATATCACATGAGATCCCTTTATTTAAAATTCAAAATACTCAAATTGGATAAATATTAACAACTAACCTAGCCTTAATCTCAATTAATGAATCTAATTATACGGACGGAAAAACCCAAATTTGCAAAAATTTGACGGATGGCAATCCCTAATTTTGCGCCAATTTGGTCCACAGGAAGGAGGAGAGGGGGCGAGCATGGAAAGACCGAGGAGAGAGCCTGACTATGGTAGAGAGCCCGTGAGGGAGAAGGCAAGGATGAGGTCCACCAACCATGTGTGACATCCGGATCCAAATATACCGAACATGACCCGATTAAAGGTCTTGATGAGCGTCCAGCCGACTAGGGCTAAGTATCAAGTAATAATCAAGGTCGTTGCGACCCCAATCAGCCAATCGGACTCACCAAGAAAAATCAAGACCACACAAATAAGACAATCAAAGCACAAAATTCAATGTTAGTGGTCTCCGCTATTTATTTAACCTGGTATAGCGATCAGGGTCGAACACAAGGAGCACGACTGAAACCTACGAAGTAGTCCTAATCAGAGAAAAAAAGCTAATTTTTATTAATTTTTATTTTGCAATTTTTTTTATATTTTCAAAATAAGAAAACAAACAAAGCAAATAAGAAGAAGAACAAGGTACAAGCAAGCTTCAACAATTTTTATTAAGATTAAAGATGCTCAAAAATCAGAAATAAAAATATTTTTATGTTTTTCAAATATTCACATGGTTTTTATGATTTTATGGGATTTTTCCTATTTTTATATGATTTTATAAAAATCAAACAAAGGCAAGAAAAGAAAGCAGTGTACAACCTGGACTAAAAGGCCAGTTTAAAATACTAAAAATGCGCTAATGTCCTGCTTGTGATTTTTATTAAAAAATAAACAAAAATATCTAACTACAAAAACTGAGATTCTATTTTTTGGATTTGTCTAGAATTTTTAATGATTTGTATAAGTTTTTTGGTGTTTTTAGCTTTTTAAGCTTTTTATAAGGGATAATGCAACAAAAATGGAACAGGAATTAAAACAAACAAAGACAAGCACTCACTAATTTTTCTGTGATTTTTAAAACAATTTATATATTTTTTTGGTTTTTTATAAAACAGACAAAACCATTTTTAGGTGTTTTTGACTTTTAGAAAATATCAAACAAGACCAAATTAATTCACAAAAATTATCATAAATATTACGTGTTAGCAGGAGCTAACCGTATTTTTTATGTAATTTTTGGGGTTAATTAGATATTTATTTGATTACAAACAACACACACAACAAGCAGTGACCTAAAAATAATTATATGAAAGTTTCCATGCCAAATAATAACATATATTAAAAGTGTAGGGCCGATGTCGCAAAATGTCTAGAGTCGTCACGTAGATGCTCAAAAATCACGCACAAGGGTATAAATGCAATAATCAGAAAGTTTCCATTCGAAGCATAATAACCATGAAGTTCAGGGTCTAAACATGCAAATAACCCACAAAATCATGTGCGCATGTGCGTGTCTCAGTTTTAGGAGGACTAAAATGCAAATAGTGAAAACTGGAGGTCCAAACTGCAAAATGTCTACACTACAATATTTATTTACTGGACTAGATGGTAAAGCATATAAATGCGGGATAAAAGATGCAAAATACCCTTGCAGGGCGCGTGCAGGGCATGAGGGGACACGAGGCGGCTCAAGCGCAAGCGCTGGTGTATGGGCCTGATCTTCTGACACTGCAGATCTGACGGCCAGAGGATGTCTGCTACGCGCGGTCGGATGCGTCAGAGGGCGTCCGATCTGACGAGTGAAAAGTTGCAACGTTCGACGGTTGAGATGGCATCTGGAGCGAGGAGGGCCATCCAAGGGCTGAGAAGGATGCTGGAAGAACACCTCCCTGCCGGACTTTGATCGAGCGGGGAAGGAGATCCATCGGCCCGATTGAAGAGCGAGGAGGTCCACCAGCTTCGTGGAGTCGTGGCGCGTTGGGTTGGAGGATCTGATGAAGATGGCAACGACCAGATGGTTGTGGCAATGGCCGACCATCTGGGGGTATTGCGCCTGAGCAACTGGGAGCTCGAAAGGGGTTCCTTGCGCGCGAAAGGACCTGCAAAGGGAAGAGCGACTCGGGGGCTTTGCTCCGGTCGGGTTATTGCTTGATAAGGAAGAGAGAAGCGTGGGGGAATGGAGTTTGACTCCCGACGACTATGGAGGAGCGGAATCCCGTCCTCAATCTCGACCCGAGGGTCGAGTTTAAGGGGGATCAGGATGCGGTACGAGATGGAGGGCGACGTGTAGGTTCGATCTGAACGGATGGTAGGATGAGACGAGGCTCCGATCAGCTGGTCGAAGTAGGTGGACGTGCAGTGGAGGCGAGATGAAAGATCGAATCGAACTGAAAAGAGGCGGAGCGAAATGGGTAGTACCTGAGGATCTGGATGAACTCAGGAACTTCCGGCGAAGATGGGAGTCGGGGTTGTGGCCTCGACCTCGCTGCGGAAGGCATGGAGGCTAGACGTGGCAGCGCTCTCCGGCCACGTAGCTGAGCTAATGCTTTAGGCCACCAAAACTCGAACCAAAGGTCTCCTCCGGTTGCTGCACTCCACTGAAGATTCCTAAGGATGAGAGAATGGGCGAGGCACGAGCTGCCGCACTAGGTAGGCGGAGGAGACAATTTATAGGCTTCCCAGGAAGGTGGAAGGATCAGGCAAGAGCACGCAACCCTAGGAAGATCCGCGCCTTCCTAGGGATCTGCGAAGGTGATGGATCCTAGGAGAAGGCTTGGGTGGAGACTCGGATCGAGAGGAGGCATGACCCGACCATGAAAAAGGGGAGAAGAAGCTTCGGCGGAAGGAGTCGGGTCGGGTCAGCCTTGGAAGAGGGCGTTGACCGGGGTCAATGAAATGAGCTGGACCAATCAGAAAATTATAATACACAAAATATGTATAAAATCAATAAAAATAAAAAATGAAATCAAAATAAAAAGTGTATAATATGAAAATGTTTATTATTTTTCAAACTATTTTTCTGTGATTTTTAATTATTTTTATGAAAAATAAATTAGTCTATATACAATATATAGCATTATGTAAAGGTATAATATACCTATGTATTTTGTACAAGTATTTTTTATTATTTTTAAACAAATATCCCCAATTTGATATTTTATTTATTTTCAACATAATTTTAGGACTACAAAATAATTTTTATTTTATTTTTGTTATTTATTTACAGGCATGGAATAAATAGGGCATGTGATATATATACATGCATTTTGTACAAGTAAGAAGGATTTTATTATTTTTATTTTATTTTTCTGATTTTTATTTTATTTTTGTTTTATTTCTAGGACTATATACAAGGAGTTAGAAAGAATATTTTATATTTATTTTATCAAAAATAAATACTTACATATATAGGTGGATGTACAACATAGAGTGGGTCATATCTCTCTCTACTTATTTTATTTGGCGATCAGGTCAAGGCTTGACCTTCTCTTGGGGGTTCGGGTCACTCTATATTTATTCTAAATACTTCCTTTTTCTTTTCTTTATTCTTTTATTTCTGCACAAATACATGCTAATTATGCAGTATTAACAGATGCATGCATGATGCCAACTTAGTATTTACACCTATTTACATGATGCTTTGCCAAGATAAATAGCTAAAATAAAAGAATAAAGAGTGAGAATCAGGGATTCATCAGGTCTATATGACCAATTAATATTCAATTAATATTGAATAAACTAAGATAGATTCATAGATCGCAGATCAAAATTTATTCGGGTGAATCGATAAAAACCGATCGCATCGTTATGCGTGCCATGGAAAAGCCGCAACCCAAATTCAGAAACCGCGAAACAAACCGAGACCACCATAAAATCCGATTCGATGAAACAAGACCAACGAAATCGACCGTTCGTCAATCGAAGATCGTTTGACATTTTTAAAATCACAAAATTTAATCATAAACAAAGACCGTATCTCGGAAATTTCAGAATTCATCTTCGATCAGAAGTATATGAATATTATATTCATTTTGATCGTCATTTAGAGACGATCGAAATGAGCTATTATTCATCAAGATCCGAGACTCAAGATACACATACGGTTGATTTCAATGTTCCAATTAAAGTTAAAAAAATAACAAAAATAATTTAAAAAAATTCTGCATGCAGAACACACAGCGACAAGACAATTGACATTTGGTTTTTCTTTCCTTTCCATTTGGCTTTTCTTTTATCCACATGTCAATATACAGTCCCACTTCCCTTGTATATAACACCACCCCTCTCACTCTTATTCTCTCCAATGTCTCTCCAACGTTGGAGCTACTCCTACTATCCAATAGCTTGAAGCTACTGCAACCAAAGTAGGGAAGCCCCTCCCCAACTTGCTACTGCTGCCCAAGGGTCCCCTGGAGCCCCAAACAGTCCAATTGGAGGCTTGGAACTGATTTGCAAACTGGGAGCAGCTGCTACTATTTCTTGAAGCTGTTGCTTCTCTTGGAAATTTCTCCAAAGCAAAGCCCTACAGCAAAGCCCTACCGCAATCTTAGTTGCTGTCCAAGCAACTGGACATCCAACTACTGCTATCCTGGAGCTGCTGCATGCAAGATTTTCATCCAGATTTTGAAGATTTTCCATGTACAATCTTTTTCCTCTCTTGTTGCTTTCCATGTTTTTTTCTCCATATTTAATTTCAAACCATCGCTATGCTTAGATTCAAGATAAATTCCCCAACTGGGGCTACACTTTGAACGGTTCTAGAAATTGGGATTAATGACTCCACAATTATCCTTGACAGAAAACTTATATTTTCTGTAAGTATTTCTATGTAAACTCCTCTAAAGTTAATATGAGTGTTTTCTCTCCAAATTGACCCATTTTTCCTTGAAAATTCGTTTCCGTAGTGGGTTGGTCGTGCTCAATGTTTTCATAAGCCAATTCATCACAACATAATTATTTTTGCTCTCATTCCTTGAACTCCTTATTAGTGAATTTAGAGTACCTGTTATAGTGTATTTTCTGACTCCAGTACAAATCATGGAAGCTTGAGAGTAGAGTGTATTTTAGGGCATCAACCAACTTAATAATGACATAGTCTTATTCCTGGAGATGACATGATTACCAAGAAGATGACATGAAAAAGGAGCGCACAACATGATTATCAAGCATATGGAAGCAAACCACATTGGTAGATAGCACTTTGTAGTAATCGTGAGATGTCATAGTCTAAGTAGAATGCAGAAGAAACCCACGACGAGTGAAGGATCAAGGCACTAATATAAGTCTATAAAGAGACATAAAGTTACAATCTTTAAAGACCATTAAATCCATCATGAAAGCAATAAGAGCTCTTAGAGTTTGGAAATTATTTGCAAGACCTACGATACCATGAAATCTTATGGTCTCATTGATCAATGAGACCATAATCATTCTTTTAATAAAGGAGGGGAATCTGGTAAATTACAAAAAGTGCCCATCAATAAAAGAAAGTATAGAAAATAGTACTGAAATATAAAATAACAAATGGCATATATAATGTGGGGATTGGAAAGGGGCAGATGGGTTTCCTTATATTTGGTAGCATCCTTTAAGGGATTCATCCAAGCTTTTTTCCCTCTCTAAAATCAGCTTATGATTAACACTAGGTCATGCAGAGGTTCTACATCTTGAGATAACTTGTGGAATCGTGCTTTGAGACCCTACTTAAGGTCATAGATGGCCTTCTAAATCTTTTGAGAATTCTCAATCTTCGCTTCATATGCATATCTCCATATAAGAAGACTTCTTCAAATCGAGCTATTAAGTAGCCAGTCCTTTACAACGATGACTAATACAATCCTATTTTCCAAAAAAAGAAAAAACATAATCTACATAATATCTTAGTGGGCTACACGGGATAATGCGCCAAAGTAGTCCTTGTCGTACATCTAATATGGAGCCATTGGTAGCCAAGTATACTTTGTCATCATTATCGTTGTGCTTGTTCATGAAGACCCATTTGCAACATACATATGCATCCAAAGGGGCATTAATAAGAGTCTATATCTATATATATACCCTTAGAAACTAACACATCTATTTTAGTCTGTCATTTCCCTTAACTAACCATTGTGGAATACAACCTGCTGATATGTCCCTAGAATTATTGTTGTTGACAAGGCATTGATAGTTTATTGATACACATGTTTGATAGATGCTCAAATAGAGAGAATTGGGGTGTTTTCCTACCAGTAATCTATAAAATTGAGATCAATAATTATTCCACTAAATTATGACTTAAATAAGAAAAGTGGAATGTCTACATTGAATCAAATTTAGATCCCGATCCAATGAATACTAATGACCTCAAAAATTTAGTAATGATAAACTGTGATCACAAAGACCAATCGTCTTCATAGATTAATTCTAAAGTATATTCTACTAACTATAAATCAACTATTGACTGAATTATTGACAAAAGACCTAAAACTATACAGTCAACCACCATAGAGATTGAGAAAGGTTGAAGAATCAAGTTAGTAGTGGTGATTCAGCAATGACTAAAAATATTGAGTGCTAGTCATGGTGACCTTTACATCTGACTGTGCAAGGGTGCCGTGTCCCTCAGCTGGGCAGGAGATAGGAAGCTCAGTTAAGGCAGAGGCTGCTTAGTGCGCAGTCTAGGATCCCAGTCTTTCTCTCGGTTTTTCGCGAGCGCTCACAGTTTTTACGCCTCTCTGGGATATACAGGTTTTCTTTTAAAGATCAGTTCCGTTGACCCTTGTTCTTTAGGGTGCCTAGGCTGGAGGACCCTCGGTTTTGGTATTTTTTTCCGAGCCCATTAACCCGTACCGGTCGGGTCGGTTTTTCTAGAGTGATTTTTCCAGAGAATCTCTCTCACCCATCTCAGTAGTGTAGTTTTCGAGTAGACCTATCCCTCTACTAGACCACGCTTCCACTTAGAGGACGAGACAGAAGGGTCTCTTAGGAGACTACCTCACTGCTTGAGTTTGGGTCGCCGTTCTGCCAATAGGCTTGGCGATGTCTACATCTGAATGTTCTATGACTACATCTAAATCAGTTACAGTTGAATTTGAAAACTTGCGATTGAACTTGGAATGAGTCAGAATTAAGATGGGCTAGAGTTGTGATGAATTACAATTGAGATTGAGATCGGCTACAGTTGAGTTGGTTACAGTGAAACTTGATTTCAGTTGAGTTAAGTACAGTTGAGCTTGGTTACAGTTGAGCTCGGTTTCAAATGAGCTAGTTATTGTTCTACCAATAATTCCTAACAAAGAGAAAGGATCATATTATGAAATCATCCTTATCAGACTACGAGCTACTACCACAGTTGTTGGATATACTTAGTGGACGTGTTGCGAACTTAGTTAGGATGCATTTTACTCCACCGCATGCCTACGGAGGCATCCTAAACCTAAGGCTTCCTTATTACCTTAGAGTCATAGTGTGAGGTCTTACCCAGACCAAGACCACAGACTATCCACTAAGCTTGAGAAATTCAACAAGAAAAGAATCAAAACACCAGACCCATCGGATACACTTAGTATGATCAATCAACATGATTCATAAACATCATTATAAGCATTTAATAAAGACAATGACTAGATAAGAGACACGTCATCCATATTATTAAAAATCCATCATACATGAATTATAATTTATAAAAAAAGTGTGATAGCCTAAATATGGAGCATATAATCTATATATAAAAGTGTTAAAGTTGGGTAATTGGGTTAGGATGAGTAAGTCTGGAGATTCATATACCAAACAACTTGAAAACCTATTTAAATGCAAGTAGCTCCAAATTTAATTGTCAAGCCCTATTTACTTGCTTTCTTTTGGAGCCACTAATTTCCTGTTATTTTTAATTAATTAGATGTGCTCAACATTTCGTTGATGTTTTTTTCTCCCTATTGCATGGATTGCAGGCAAAACACCTGCCGCAGTTACTATTGTCAAGTATGCATATTATAGTTTTTGTTCATGATATTATAAATGCATTTCTTTCTCTTTTGCTAAAATTTGGGATTCATATACATAATAAAGTTTCTGTTATTACGTGATTAATTATATGGAAATTCATGCAGCATAAATTGGTGACATATTGTAGTTCTGTGGCTTATTAGTTAATGTGAATGTCATTCATAAACACGAAAAAATTTCGCTAATTTTCAGTACTCTAATGCAATCTTTAGCGAATATGATACTATGAGTGATGTGTAAACGGGTATCCTGGATCCGCATGATCGGACTTCACACCAAGAGGAGAAGAAAATGAGGAGAGCCACTACACAAGTAGAGGTGAGGTTGGAGGAAGGTTAGACGTCTATGACTCATCAGAATCATGGACAACGTTGTTCCAGACGTGGGATGCATGGTTGATGGGATTCATGTTATTCATTGTCTGCTCGTTGTTTTGGATGTGGATTTAATGAGTTCTTAACTCACACATCACGGAAACACGGAGAATGCAAATTAAATTCGCATAAAAATGTGTTCATAGTATGAACTCCGATACAATTTATAACAAAAAAAATTGATACGAAACAATATGGTTTCGGAAAGGATTTCCAAAACCATTTCACATATCCACAAAAGTATTAGGAATTACCTTTAAAGTACGAATATCTAAAATAAGAGACCTCCCGAAAGCTTATTTGTACCATCTCTTGCTCGACTGAAAATAAATGATAAAATGTAACGATGACTAAGTGTACCATTGGATCCTCTAAACTATAAAATATTTGATTGCATGCACATTTGTCTAATCTAACATCAGTATCAAGGTTCATAAAGTCAGTATGCGATGTTTGTTCGGTCAAGTGGTCTGGAGCGAGTAAGGGGGCAGGCGGAAGCATATGTAGAAGTATATGTATGCGGTTTCTGTTATTTTATTAAAAATTGTTGGAAAAAATAAGAGACTTGTTTATTCCATACGCCCTAGGCTCTCTTATATAGGAGAGTGGCCTATGGGTAAATTACATCAAGAGTCCAAAAGAGAAGAGAAAATATGAAACAGTACAAAATAGAAGAACATATATCTACACTCCCCATCAAGGTGGAGCATAGATGTTAATCATGCTCAGCTTGGACGAGCACTTCTGGAATGGCCCTCTAAGTAACACCTCGGTAAAGATATCTGCAGTTTGGTCCCCTAAGCTAACATGGGATGTAGAAATAAACCCCTTCTGAATCATATCTCGTATAAAGTGACAATCAACCTCAATGTGCTTGGTTCGTTCATGAAATGCTGGATTATTTACAATAAATATAGCAGCTTGATTGTCACATTCCAGAGCCATAGGAAGAGGGACTTCTATATATAGATCTGTAAGAACAGCTTCCACCCACATCATTTCTGTACTGACCTGGGCCATAGCCCTATATTCAGACTAAGCACTGGATCTTGCTACAACTGTTTTCTTCTTGCTTCTCGATGAGACCAGAGAATTTCCGACATACACAACAAATCCAGTGGTGGACTTCCTATCCTTGGGGCATCCCGCGTAATCTGCATCTGTACATGCTGAAATAGTAATCTCCTTGTCTTTCCTGAACAACAGACCTGCACCTGGAGATGACTTGAGATACCTGAGTATCATATGTATAGCATCCATATGTACCTGACGTGGTTGCTCCATGAACTGGCTCACCCGACTAACAACAAAAGAGATATCGAGTCTGGTAATAGTAACATAGAGAAGCTTGCCCACCAGTTCTCTGTATCTTCTCTTATCCACCTCATCAGTGTCGTCATCATATAATTTCATACTGGGATCCATGGGTGTAGTGCCAGGTCGACAACCAAGCATTCTTGTTTCACTCAACAGGTCAGTGACATATTTCCTCTGTGTCATTACCAGCCCATGAAGATTTCTGACGAACACCAATCCCAGAAAATATCTAAGAACTCCAAGGTCCTTGGTGACAAATTCACGACCCAGCATTTCTTTCGCCCTCTGAATTCATTGTCCATCATCACCTGTAATCAAAATATCATCTACATACACCACAATTGCAATAATACCTCTGGATGTCTTCTGTACGAACAGGGAATGATCTGCATTGGAACGTCTGTACCCCTATTTTTCAAACAGGTCTGAGAGCTTCTGGAACCAAGCTCTGGGGCTCTGTTTAAGGCCATAGATGGCCTTATGAAGTCTACACACCTTAGAACACTCCCCTCAACAGCAAAACCAGGTGGTTGTTGCATGTAGACTTCCTCCTGCAAGTCACCATATAAAAATGCATTCTTGACATCTAATTGGAATAGTGGCCAATCACGAGTAACCGCAACAGAGAGAAGGATCCGTAGGGTGGAATGGCGAGCAACCGACAAGAATGTATCAAGATAATCCATCCCATATGTCTGTGTAAAGCCACGAACAACCAGGCGTGCCTTGTATCTGTCAATGCTGCCATCTGCATTCTGCTTAACCGTAAAAAGCCGCGTGCAACTCACTGTAGACACATCGGTAGGTGCAAGAACAAGGCTCCAGGTATCTCTGGACTGAAGAGCAATCATCTCTTCTACCATGGCTAAACGCCACCTACTATCCTTCAACGCATATTGGTAATTCCGTGGAATATCCACCGCCGATAGTGCAATGACAAAGCTCCTGAATTCTCCAGATAAACGATCAAAAGAAACAGTGGATGCTATAGGATATGACGCGCAGCTGTGCTTCTGTTTTCGAAGCGCAATAGGAAGATCCAAATCACATGCATCTTCATCTGGCCTCTGTAACACATCATGCTCAGGTAAATCGTCAGATCCATCAATATTGATTATATTCTCAGAACATATCTCAGACGAGCTAGATGATGAGCGGTGACCATGAGCAAAAGCAGACCGACAGGTATAGTGGAGTGGCAATGGGGGAACATGAACGGTAACAGGAGGTGTAGGAGATGGTAGTGGTGGAGGTGGTGATGGTAGTGGTGGAGGTGATGATGGTGGTGGCATGTATATAGCTTCATCAGTGCAAGAGGATACCAACTGATCACTTGTAGAAGAGAAGTACATAACAGACTCGAAAAAGGTAACATCAGCACTAACAAAGTATCTCCTGCGCAATGGATCATAACACCTGTACCCATTTTGTGTTCTGGAGTACCTGACGAAAACACACTTGACAGCCCTAGGAGAGAGCTTGTCAATACCTGGAGACAACTGGTGGACAAAGGCCACCGAGCCAAACACACTAGGAGTGAGGGAGAACAATTCTCTTTCTGGAAAAACAAGGGAGAAACTAATCTTCTCACCTAAGACATACAACGGCATACGATTAATGAGATAACATGCCGTTAGGATAGCATCGCCCCGGAAAGAATGAGGGGCATGACTCTGTATGAGAAGTGACCTGGTGACATCAAGTAAATGACGATGTTTCCTTTCTGCAACTCCATTTTGTTGGGAAGTATAAGCACAGGATGTTTGGTGGATAATCCCACGAGTTGAAAAATAATTGGAGAGAGTATGAGTACAAAATTCCAAGGCATTATCACTTCTCACAATCTTTACATAGCCGAAAAAACATTACGAACTTCATTGATAAAATTTATGATAATATTCCCCGCTTCAGATTTATTCTTTAACAAAAAGACCCAAGACACACGAGAGAAATCATCTACAATAACCATATAAAACATGTGTCCCTGATGATCAGGAACACGACTAGGACCCCAAATATTGACATGAAACAACTCAAACTTGGAGCTACTACTCCGACTCTGACGACTTGGAAAGGTAGACCGATGATGTTTTCCCAACTGACAAGCCTCACATTGGATGGACGTGTGAGGTGAAACCTGGGGTAACACACGACACAGTTTCTGAAGCGGTAGATGTTCAAAGCGCAAGTGCTACAGGAAGGGGGAGACGGATCCAGCAGGTAGAGAGGAGGCTCCGGCATAAGGGGTCCGACTGACACGATATAGGCTGCCCTGCTCATAACCACGCACAATCACGTTGCTCGTAAGGATGTCTTGAAAAATGAGAGAAGATGGATCAAAAATTACTCGACAATGTAAATCCTTGTAAGTTGGCTAATAGACAACAAATTCATAGAAAAATCAGGTGCGTGCAGCACGTTCTTGAGGTGCATAGAGGATGTCAGGCTAATCTCCCCCTGACCAGTAATTGGGGAATGTGTCCCATTGGCAATAACCACAGTACGACATGTAGGAATCTGTCAGTAGGCTGTAAGTAAACCTTGATCACCACACAGATGATGTGTGGCACCAGAGTCCATAATCCACTCTAAAGTATCTGATCCACTACTGCTAGTGAATGCATAAGTGCTACCTGAGGTACTGGTGGATGCAGAAGCAGTAACATCGGAGTGACTATCAGAAGCAGGCACTGATGCAATAGGACCGGATGGAGGAATAATGCCCCTCATACGGGCTACAAGATCATCAAAGCGATGATCCAGAGATGAAGCAGATAAGGGCTTAATCTGTTCAACTACACATGCAGAAGCAAGAAATCCATGTTTGGAATAGCACGTGTCTTCGGTATGCCTAATACGGTGGCAAAAGGTGCATGATGGTCGAACACGATCCCCTCTACCCCGAGGTTCACGACCACGGAACTGATGATGACCCCCACGACCTCGATTCGCTGCCATGGCTGAGGCGGTCTGATTTGCAGTGGATAAAGGAATAGTAATACGACTCAGTCTGTGAAAGGCTTCCTCCATCGGAGGAATGGTGGAATCTGCCAAGATTTGGGAACGTGCTACCTCGTACTCTGGATCTAGAGCCGCCAGTAGGTCTTCTGTTGCTCAGGAGTGGTTGTGAGAGGCATGAAGCTGTAAAGCTTCTCAAACATTCCACGTAAAGATGTGTATAATGAGCGTAGAGGCCGTTCATTCTGCTTGATGGTAAAGACGTCATGCTGGAGTTGCAGAATCTTCGTCTCATTCTTTGCCTGTGAATAAGTAGCAGCCAGAATATCCCATATTGCTTTTGCAGTGGGTTGATGGAGAATATCATTAGCAATCTCAATTGCAAATGTTCCTGATAGCCAAACCTTGGCATATGCATCATCTGCCTCCCAAGAGGTGTTGACCTCAGTCTTCACAGCAGGCTCTTCCTCAGTAAGCATATGATTCTTACCGGTCGACTTCATCATACACATGAACTGCATTGCCCACAGTTCATAGTTGGACTCGTCTATCTTCACAATAGGTTGTCATTGCTAATGACGATCACTTACTCATTACAGGATAGGGGGAGGTGCATTTGACGTCATCCGTGCGCCTTCAGAATGTTTTATATGCTCCTGACTTTCAGATGAATTTACGTTACATTTGTCAGATTACTAAGGATATGCATTGTCGTGTCATTTTTGACCCTTTGTCTCGTGTTTCAGGGCATACTCACGGGCAGGGTGATTGAATTTGGACGTGAGCGGTGGGAGCTTTACAGACTGGTCCAACCTCCTCATGCTAGTGTTTCCACTATACCTACTGGACCAATCTCACCATATTTGTGGAACCTTCGTTTTGGACATCTTCCTCTGCAGAAGCTGTGTCATATTTTCCCTCAGATCTTTTACGAGATCCTCTTTGTAGTGTGAGGCATGCCAAATTGGGAAGCATCACCACACCTCTTTTCCATCCCGTCAGAGTCGAAGAAGGTCTCAGCTATTTGAGCTCCTACATTTGGACATTTAGGATCTGAGTCGTGTTTCTGATCACCATGGACACCATTTTTATCTAGTTGATGTCGATCATTTTTCTAGACTTTCTTGGTCTTTTTATTGAAGAATAAGTCTGAGGCTGGATCTGTGATCAAATATTTTATTAATGAGATAAGGTATAATTTTTTCTGTAAAATTTAAACATCTTCGTTCTGGTAATGCTTTAGAGTTCTGCACTTAACAAATTTCTAAGTTCCTTAGATCCCTGGGCATTGTTCATCAGATCTCATATGCCTATACTTCCCAGCAGAACGGTATTGTCGAGCGTAAACACCATCATTTACTTGACGTGACAAAAATCATGTTGATACAGAGTCGTGCTCCTCGTGCTTACTAGGGAGATAATGTCCTCACTGCATCAGTATTGGGAGAGAATATTCCTTTCTCAATTGCATTTCCCGAGAAGGATCTTTTCTCCCTTATACCTTGTGTGTTTGGTTCTGTTGAAATTGTTCATGATGTCTCTCCTGGTCGTGACAAGCTCTCTCCCAGAGCTGTCAAGCGTGTTTTTGTTGGCTACTCTCGTACACAAAAAGGGCATCGTTGCTTTGATCCGCTCAGGCGGAAGTACTTTGTTAGTACTGCCATCACTTTCTTTGAGTCTGTCATGTATTTTTCTCCTACAGGCGACAAACTAGCCCCATCTGACTTTGAGGATGAGATTTACATGCCTTCACCTCCTACTGTCACACCACTACCACCTGCTCCCGTGCTTCCATCTTCTACAGTGACTCAATTTTTGCTAGGTGTTTTTACTTGCAGGCCCCGCTCGGTTCCCCTTGCTCACAGGTCTTTCCCATCATCCAACACGCCTCATGTATGTAATGAGCACATTGTTTCTACTGATGGCATTACTGAGTTGTATGTACAGCAGGATTCCATACATGATGAGCAGGTATCCTCTCAAGAGGAGAACTCACAGGTCACAGACTTGGCAGAAGATCTTGATGTACTGATTGCCCTGCGGAAGCCAAAACGAAAGTGTGTTACTTATCCTCTTGCAGCCCAGGATTCCTTGAGCAGGTTGTTAGAGGATTTTAGGAGGTTTACCTTGGCACTATCTACCGTGGAGATATAAAGGACATATCATGAGGCTATTCAGGACAATCAGTGGAGGTTAGCCATGGAGGAGATGGTTGCACTAGAATCACGTGGTACGTGGAGTCTTGTTTCTACTCCAGTTGACGCATCCGTTGTAGGATGCAAATGGGTGTTCACTATGATACACCATGAGGATGGCAGTGTAGATCGCTATAAGGCGAGACTTGTGGCACGTGGGATCACCCAGACATATGGGATGGACTATCAGGATACTTTCTCTCCAATTGCCAGATATTCTACTCTGTGTATTCTACTTTCTGTTGATTTGACACGAGATTGGCCCCTTTACCACTTGATGTGAAGAATGCCTTCCTCCATGGTGATCTACAGGAGGAAGTCTACATACAGCAACCACCTGGATTTACTACCGAGGGGGAGTGTCAGAAGGTTTGCAGGCTACACAAGGCAATCTATGTCCTTAAGCAAAGTCCAAGAGCATGGTTCCAGAAGCTCTCGGACTTGATAGAGCAGCAGGGATTTGTGCGATCGATGACCCCGATCAATCTTTATTTGTGCAGAGGACCCAGCGAGGTACTGTTGTCATTGATGTTTATGTTGATGACATTATTGTTACAGGGGATAACGAGCAGGGTATTCAGGATGCCAAAGATTTCCTAGGTCAGCAGTTTGTGACCAAGGACCTTGTGCATCTACGTTACTTCCTTGGACTGGAGTTTTCCATGAACTAGCAAGGTCTTGCGATGACCCAGAGAAAGTACGTTACAAATCTTCTTTTAGAGACAGGCATGGTAGATTGCAGACATGCCACTACTCCTATTGACCCGAGCATGAAGCTCTATGATGATGACACAAAGGAGGTCGACAAGAGAAGGTACATAGAGCTTGTTGGCAAGCTACTATATGTGACTATTACCAGGTGTTGGAGTATTTGGTTGTGCGCCATATGAGTTGTAGGAGGGTAAATGGATCTCTCCAGGATTCATTTACCACATCCATATGTTTAGTCCCACATCTACAAGTGGTGGGACTTGGAGGCTCTGTGGAGGCTATATAAAGAGCCAAAGACCTCCTATATCCATGGAGAAAAAGGAATGCAATATCCGCCCCTTTGAAGGCTTCTCCCGTGGTTTCATCCGCTCCTTAGGGAGTAGGGTTCCACGTTAAAATCTTCTTGTTCTTCAAGTTTATTCTCTTTGTTCTTATGCTCTGTTTATCATTCCACTTCCGCGTTCTCTATTTTCTAGCATGGTATCAGAGCAGGTCGACTTTTGAGGATTTGTATGTTCTTTATTGTTTTGTTCGAGATTCGATATTATTTTCAAGTTCATGTTATTCTCTAGTTCCATGCATCTAGGGTTTTTCTGAAACCCTAGTTGTTCTTGGGGCAACATCCAGGCCATCAAGCACCTCGCACAGGCAGTGTTACGCATCTCCATCTGCAGCAAGCGACGGCCTTTGCACGATGGCTCTCCAGGTCTCATGGCTCCTGCAAATTTTCCAGATCCGTACTTCAAACAAATACCGATCTCCCTTCTGGCGACGCCGATCCCCTGAAGATTGAATGCCCAGATCTCCAGGTCGCGCACTCCTTCCCTTGCGCGGCGGCGCACTCCAGACCCCCAGCACCAGGAAGCGGCAGCATCATTAGACTGGCCGCGCTTCTTGCAGCAGTGCCTTCTCCATCCAGATCGAGACTCCATGCGGCGCTCATCGCCCTCCAAGAACTCGCAAACCTCAGGCGTAGGCAGCACTTCCCTCATGCAGGAGCCCTTCATCTCCAAGACACGCCCCTTGTCTCCAGATCGCATCCGCGCAAGCCTCGAGCGCCTTCTAGCGGAAGGCGACACCCCCTTTCCCATCGTGCGACGATGCAAACTCCAAGCGGAGCTCTTCCCAAGCGGTGATGGCCTTGAGAGCCTCGAGCGTCTTCTTCCATCCGCGCGCACTCTATCCGTGTTGTGCGAAGCCCTTCCAGTGCATCGTACTCCATGTTGGCGGCGCACCTCTGCCGCATCACAATCCCAAGGTGGCGCCCTTCTCCATCGAACGAGGTCGTGCGCGAGTCCATAAGGCCCCATCGGGGGCGGCGGAATGAAAGGAAGGGATCGTGGGAACCCCAGGGCCCCGTGGCCTTTAAAAAAAATCTGTTTCGTTGTCCTTATGGGGCCAAGTGGGTCACGGCTGGTATTTAAAAAAAGTACGGATGTAAGTTAAAAAAAAGGAGAGAGAGAGAGAGAGAGTTGGGTCCAAATGGGCCAATGGAATGTTTAAAAAAAAAGAAATATCGAAAGATGCACATACATATAAAGAAAATCCGTACGCAAGTTAAAAAAATTGAAAAAAAGGGAGATGAGGAAAAGCCGGAAAAAATTATATACAACTTATTATTATTTAAAAAAATTGAATGACGGCTATAAAAAAAATTAATGAATGAAATAGCCGAGAAAAAAATTGCAAGAAAAGCTGGAAAAAAATAATATGGCTTATTTGATGTTTTATTTTCCCCATTTTATTGTCTTCTCCAAACTTTGTCAATATCACTGTTTTCCGATAATTATGGAGAAAGAGGGAGTATTGTGTAGAGTCACATTTCGGATCGAGATTCCAGATGTAGATGTCAGATCTCCATATTCCAGACCACTCAGATTTCCAGACTCTATAGTTCAGATTATTCAAACTCGACGTCAGATGTTTCCGAGTCTCCAGTTTAAGACACGCACATGTATGTGGTCTTTTCAGATGTGCACATGTTGCCATCTTTTGTGTGGTCCCCATCTTTTATGTGTCGGTCAGAGTTTTTATGTGAGCCATAGGGACTCCAGAGTAGAGGACCATTCCCTATGCCATGTGGGCAAGGGTTTTCATGTGGCATCATAGATACTCCAGAGTAGGGTACCATTCTCTGTGCCAGATGGGAGAGACCCAGTTCTCCGACGAGGAGACTTCTTTAGACTCCATTCTCCAGAGATCGTGGACTCTGACGAGGATTGCACTTCCATAGTCCTTTCAGTTCGTCCTTTTCCAGAGATGGAGCAGTTGTCCCCATTATTGTAGCAGGCCAGAGTACTCCGACGAGGAGAGTCATTTCAGTTGCAGTGACTCTGACAAGCGCAGTACAGAGCACATGCTCTCCGACGAGGAGATTCAGTTGACTCACACTCCGGCCCGTTCGTCCTCCTCACCTGCACGGTATGAGAAGAAACGTCCTCGACAACAGCCGACAGTTGTGCGTGTTGAGTAGATATTATCTGTAGTGTCATGTAGCGTGAGTTGAGTTTCTTTGTGTTTGTCCAAGCTGAGCATTGCATGCTCCAGCTTGAGGAGGAGTGTTGGAGTATTTGGTCATGCGCCATATGAGTTGTAAGAGGGTAAATGGATCTCACCATGATCCATTTACCCCATCCATATGTTTAGTCTCACATCTACTAGTGGTGGGACTTGGAGGCTCTGTAGAGGCTATATAAAGAGCCCCAAACTTCCTGTATCCATGGAGAAAAAGGAATGCAATATCCGCCCCTTTGAGAGCTTCTCCAGTGGTTTCATCCCGCTCCTTAGGGAGTAGGGTTCCACGTTAAAATCTTCTTGTTCTTCAAGTTAATTCTCTCCGTTCTTATGCTCTGTTTATCATTCCGCTTCCGTCGCGTTCTCTATTTTCTAACACCAGCCTGATATATCGTTTGCCATGAGTAAAGTGAGTCAGTTTATGGAGAAACCCAAATAGGCACATATGAATGCATTCCATATGATTTTAATATATCTGAAGACTTCACCTGGTACGGGATTTCTTTTCAGCAGAGGCACATCTCTTTCAGTTACAGCGTATGCAGATGCAGATTATGTTGGGTGTCCAAAGGATACAAGTCTACATCAGACTTTGTAGTGTTCATAGGGAATTCTCGAGTTTCATAGAAGAGCAAGAAGCAGATTGTAGTTGCCAGATCGAGTGTTGAGTCGGAATACAAGGCCATGATGCAGGCTAGCATAAAGATGATGTGGGTCAGATATGTTCTTACTGACCTGACTATAGAGGTATCGCTTCCCATGCATCTCTAATGTGACAATCATGCTGCTCTTTTTATTGCCAACAACGCAGTCATTCGTGAGAGGACGAAGCACATAGAGGTGGATTGTCACTAAACTCGTGACATGATACAGAAGGGTCTTATTGCCACTACGCATGTCAGCTCTGGAGACCAGACAGCATATATTCTTAATAAGGCCCTAACTAGGGGCCTTATCAGAGATGTTGTTCCAAGCGTCTGATCGATACCTACTCTCCAGCTTGATGGGAGTGTTGAGATATTTGTTATCTTTAGTATTGTTTTTTTCTTATATTCTATTTATTTTGTCTTCATCCTGTAATTTTTCCAATAGATTCCTCTCCTATATAAGAGAACCAGAGGGCCTCTCATTAGTGTAATTAATTCTTTTCCCTCTACATTGGCAATAAACAGAGCTGCTTAATTGTCACATAAAAGATGCATGGGAAGAGGTACCTCAACAGCAAGATCAGTCAAGAGGGATCTAACCCACATCATCTATGTGCTCTCCTGAGCCATGGCTCTGTACTAAGGCACTGCACTGGATCTAGCAACCACTGTCTTCTTGCTTTTCCATGATACGAGTGAGCTCCCAACAAAAATAGCAAAGCTAGAAGTAGACTTCCTGTCTCCAGAGCATCTGCAAATCTGCATCTGCACAAGCTGTCACCTCAAGGGATATACCTCTGCTGAATAGAAGACCAATACCTGATGAAGTCTTCAAATATCTTAAAATCATATAAACAACATCCATATGAACCTAAAACTGGATCACCTTGATAATAGCAAAGGATATGTCTAGTCCATTGATAGTAGCATAGAGGAGCTTCCCAATGAGCTCCATGTTTCTCCTCTTGTCTACCTCCTCGGTGTCATCATCATATAATCTCATGCTCGGAACAATAGGGGTAGTAGCAGGCTTGCACCCTATCTCTAATAGAAGAACAGTCATAAATTTCCTATGGGTCATCACAAGACCGCTATGGTTCCTGGTGAACTCTAGTCCAAGGAAGTAACGAAGACTACCAAGATCCTTAGTCACAAACTTATGTCCTAAGAACTCCTTGGTAGCCTGAATGCCCTGTTTATCATTACCAGTAACAATAATATCATCAACATAAACAAAAATGGCAATTGTACCTCTTTGTGTTTTCAGATATCTGTAAACTCCTAGGGCAACGGTTCTAGATTATTTTGGGTTTTCAGTGGATCGTGCAAACCCCTGGTGCTCTATCAACTCTGATTGCTTCTGGTACCAAGCTCTCGGACTCTGCTTCAGGCTGTAAATCGCCTTGTGGAGCCTACACACCTTCTAAGGCTCCCCCTCAGCAACAAACCCTGGTGGTTGCTGCATATATATCTCCTCATGTAGATCTCCATATAGAAACGCATTCTTCACATCAAGTTGGTAAAGAGGCCAGTCCCGAGTCACAGCAACTGATTGAAGAATGCGCAACGTCGAATGTCTGGCCACTAGTGAGAAGAAATCATGGTAGTCCACCCCATAAGTTTGGGTGAACACACGTGCTACAAGCCTTGCCTTGTAGCAATCAACACTGCCATCTGCCTAATGATTGACTTTAAAGATCCAATTGCACCCCACAACAGAGAAACCTAGAGGAGCAGAAACAACACTCCAGGTACCACAAGACTGTAAAGCAGCCATCTCCTCCTCCATGGCAAGACGTCAACTACTATCTTGTACGACCTCCTCATATGTTTGTGGGATAATAACAACAGAGAGTCCCATGACAAACCTCTTGTACTCCTCTGAAAGATAATCTAAGGAAACATGAGCAGCTAGAGGATATGTGGCACAATTATGACATGGCTTCCTCAAGGCAATAAGAACATCAAGGTAATCGGACTCTCTGCTCTCTGGTATCAGCTCCTCATGTATAGTTTCATGTAGTATATCACTATTGTTGTCAGTGGAAACAATGTGGTCAGTACATACATGAGGTGTGCTGGATGACGGGAAAGGCGCATGAGCAGAGGGGATGACCTGCAAATGTAAAACTATGGCAAGAATTGTGTCAGCGTAGATGGAGGTGGAGATGGTGGAGGAGGTGGAGGTGGAGATGACTGTGACTCAACATGGGTTGTTGGTGGAGCTAACGGAGGTGGTGGAACAAAGACATCCTCTCCATAGTCAGAGTTAGACAACATGTCACATGTAGGAGAAAAATACATAATAGACTCAAAAAATGTGACATCGGCACTCACATAATACTTTCTCCTTACAGGATCAAAACATCTATACCCTTTTTGGGTACGAGAATAACCAACGAACACACACTTGACAACTCTTGGAGAGAGCTTGTCACGACCAGGAGTAAAATTGTGGACAAATTCCATTATACCCAAAAACTCAAGGAGTAAGGGAGAATAGGTCCTTGTCGGAAAATGCAACCAAGAAAGGAACCTTTTCTCCAAGAACAGTGGAAGCCAAGCGATTCACCAAGTAGCAAGCAATGAGAACCGCACACCCCAGAACAAATGAGGAGCTCGACTCTGAATCAAAAGACCCCTTATGACATCCAGAAGATGACGGTGTTTGCGTTCAACAACACCGTTAAACTGTGAAGTCTAGGCACAAGAAATCTGATGAACAATACCAAAAGATCTGACAAAGTCAAATAGCTGTAAAGTGGAAAAATCCAAGGTATTGTCAGTGCGAATAAACTTTATATTAGCAAAAAATATTCTTAATTTCAATAAGAAACAATTTAATGACAGGATCTGCTTCAGACTAATTCTTTAAAAAGAAAACCAAAAATAATCTAGAAAAATCATCCACAGCAACCATATAGAACCGATGTCCCTGATGATCGGGAACACGATCAGGATATCAGATATCAAAATGAAACAACTCAAACGACTGACTACTGTGACGACTCTGACAACTCGAAAAGGAAGAGCGATGGTGCTTCCCAAGCTGACATGCCTCACACTCCAAGGTATTATTAATAGAGATCTGGGGGAGAACATGACACAGCTTCTGCAAAGGAAGCTGTCCAAAGCGAAGATGCCGCGTGAAAGGAGAAACAGAGCCAGAAGGAATGGTAGCAGCACCAGCACACGGAGGTTGGACCAGTATGTAAATCCCTCTCTGCTCACGGCCACATCCAATCACCCTGCCCGTGAGTATGTCCTGAAATACAAGAGAAGATGGGTCAAATATGGTACATCAATGCAAATCTTTTGTAATATGACTAATAGACAAAAGATTCATCTGAAATGCTGGAGCATGTAAGACATTCTATAGCCACATTAAGGGGGCTAGGACAATCTCCCCCTGACCAACAATGGGTAGATGAACCCCATTAGCAATCACTATTGATCTACCAGCAGGGATAAATCTATAAGTAAATTGAGCTCGATCTCCACACATATGATGACAAGATCTGGAGTCCATGATCCAATCTGTCAAATCTGAATTGCTACAGCTAGTAAGTGCATAAGCGCGACCTAACGAACTCGTAGCAGCTGCAACATCTGAAGATCCTGCTGTTGGTGTAGGCAGTATAGTCAACATCTCTCTCAGTCTAGAGACAATATCATCAAGCCTCGTACCGCCAAAAGGAGCCAGAGTAGTCTCGATCTGCTCAGCTATGCGGGCAGATGCAGGATATCCATGCTTCAGATAGCATGTCTCCTCCGAATGTCCTAGACGATGGCAATGTGAGCATGAACCACGTCGACATCCTCCTCCTCGATCACGGGATCCTCGCCCGGAAAACTGTGAAGTACTCTATGTGCCACGAGAAGCTGGCATAGCAGAGGGAGCCTGGGTCATGGTAATAGATGAAGTAGTGATCATGCTCAGCATCTTGTAGACCTCCTCCATTGGTGGTATCGTCTCTCCAGTAAGTAGTTGAGTACGTGTTGCATTGTACTCAGAGTCAAGGGAGGACAGAAAGACACCGATCATAGTGGCATTCTGGTATGCCTGTTGATGCTCAGTGCTGGTAGTAATGGGCATAAAGCTATGGAGATGCTCAAACATGCCTCGAAGATACGAGAAGTAGGCATGAAGAGGCCGACCATTCTGCATGGTCGAAAATATGTCATACTGTAACTGTAGGATCTTGCTTTTATTCTTGACTTGCTCATATGTGGCTACTAAGATGTCTCACATAGCCTTGGTTGTGGGTTGATTGACGATGCCGTTGGCAATCTCCATGGTGAGTGTCTCGGAGAACCAAACCCATGCATAGGAATCATCGTGCTTCCAAGAAGCATTAGCCCCAATCTTGTCCGTCGGCTCAGAATCTGTCAAAATGTGCTCCTTGTTATGGCAACACATAAGGGTTTGAAACTACACGGACCACAACTCGCAGTTGGTCGTATTCATTTTTACGATGGGAGCCGGGCCCTTGAAGGCATCGGACGACGAAAAAATGTCACCCTTGTTCTCTGACATGATAAAAGAATGTTGAAAATCCGGAACAAGACCGAGGAGTAGACTACTATGAGTGAGTCTACACAATCATATGAAGGAATGGTTGTACATGTAGACTTATATGACTGAAATCACGGAATTCGAGGAAACTCATATCGAATATGTTTGTAGAAGCGGTCGAACTGCAGCCTGCAGAGAGTATAACGGTACACAAGGGGCTGCGGGTAGAACGGGCCATGAGGAGGGACCAGCCAGCAGCTGGTACGGCAGGAGGCTGGGTTGTCGGCAATTGCTGGGTCGACTACAGGACGGCCACGGCCCGTTGGGGCTGGCAGCCGGCTAAGGCAAGGGGCGACGACCGGCTGGGGGTGGGGTGGGGTTAGGGCTTTTGGTGGGATATGGGAACCTCGTCTAGGATCGTTGCTCCGATACATTGTTGGGGAAAAATATAATCGCGTATCAATGAAGAGACCCTAAGGCTCTCTTGCATAGGAGAAAAAACCTGGGTTAGTTACATAAGAGGTATGTGAAGAAAATAGAAATAAGAAATGAATATAGAGAAAGAAAAATATCTCAACACTTTTCCCTTTTCCTACTTGGATTTTATTTATTCTCTTAAATCCTCCATTCAGATGCTCCACCCACTTCTTCCCCCTCGCATATCTTGGTGTGTTCTTCATTTCCTTACGCCAATCTCCTCATTCCAAATTCCTCTCTTCCTACCCCTGGAAAATTCTTCCACAAGTTTCAAATTGCATCCAGATTCGCACGAACTCGAACCCGACCTGATTAGGGTCCTATTAACCCAATAAAGTTGTTGGTCAATGCCAAACAACCTAAATTGATCAACTGATCATGAATTAAAAGTTGTTCGGTCGAAATCAACAAAAAATCGGTCACATCGTAATGTGTGCTGCGAAATAGCCGTGACGCAAATTCGGAAACCGCGAAATGAACCAACACTGTCATGAAATCTGATTCGACGAAACAAGACCAACGGAATTGACCGTTCGTCAATCGGAGGTTGTTTGATATTTTTAATTCGCAAAATTTAACCCCAAATCAAAACCGTATCTCGAAAAGTTTGGGGATTCAAACCCAATCAAAAGTATATCAATATTATACGCATCTTGACCGTCGTTCAGAGGCGATCAAAAAAAGATACTGCGTGTAGAAATTGGAGGCTCGGGGTGCGATTACGATCGATGTTTATGTATATCGAATAAAAGAGTTTTGGTTAAAAATAAATAAAAAATATTTTTAAAGGAGACTGTAGCAGTTTTGATTTCTGTTTTATGATTTCTGTTTTAAAAAAATGAAATGAAATAAAAAATTTTATAAATGTAGAAATAAAAAAGTATTATATATATACAATGACATCTTGTTGATGTCATGGGAATGACATAAGATTCCACTCACAATGGAGGAAGCTTCCTTCCTCCTTCCTCCATTGCCTCTCTCTCTCTCCCTTCTCCTCTCTTTTCCTATAAAGCCCAACTCCAATGGCTAAGGCCCTTCTCTTCCTATCTCTTGTAATATTTTTTCTTCCAAATTACTTCATCCAAAGAGAGTTTTTCCTCCTTCAGCTTCTGGAGCATCCAACAGCCTGATGCAAGGTTGCAAAAATCGGTAGTCGGTACTCGGTCGGTTGGGTCACTGATTAAGGATTAATCGGCAGTCGGACGATTAATCGGATTTAGTCGGACTTTAATCGATTTTGATTTTTTTAATTATTTTAAATATATAAATCATTTTCGTATGTATATTCTGATATATTTACATAGATTTGTACATTTTTTATATTATCATAATGAAACAAAAGAAGAAATTGAATTTAAATAAAATACTAAGCATATTAGAATAAGTTTGCTTTAAAAAATAAAAAATAAATGGTATCTCCAAGCAAAAATCGATCGACTAGTTGCCAGTTGGCCTTAGTCGGAATTAGTTAGTACTCGGTCAGCCACCCCACCGACTAGACTAGTCGGACCTACTAGTCGGGCCAGTCGGGAGATTTTTACAACAATGGCCTGATGATTTCTGCATCCGAAGCTTTGGAGCTACTGCTCCAGCAACCAACAGCTACCACTTCCTTTGAACCATTGTTGCTGCTCCAAAATTTCTGCCCTCATCCCTGTTGTATGCATGCCTTGATTAAGTCCAAAATCCCCCTCCTTTGCTACAAGCACTTGCTAGATATTCCAGTAACAACAGGTGGATTGTCCAGGCAAGATTGTTGCTGCTTCTACTCCCATTTCCAGCCACTGCATGTTCATGATTTCCATTTTGGAAATCTAAAACTAAGGTACAAACCTAAACCTCTCCTTTTGCTGCCATGCATGGAGTTCTACCCTAGTTGTATCTTCATTACTTTTTTTGGGTCATTCAATATTATTTCCTTGCATGATTAATTACATCTTCATTTGTATCCCATTTAATTGTAACTATTGGTTTTAAGAGTATTCCAGGAGTTGCATGTTAGACCTATTGGAGTGTCATCATTGTGTTACAGAATTTGATCAATAGAGCCCTTATACTTCTAAGTGACTTATCCATTATAGCTATAATGTTGGTTAGAGACCTTAGCTTAGAGAGAAGGGAGTTCTATCCCAAAGTAATCTTAATTACCTTCATATTACAAATTTTAGATAGAGATTTTTCTGGAAAACTTGGTGACAGAACTGGATTTTGTTTGGCAAAAGAAAAATTATTTTCACATTATCATCATACCTTATATATATAGTTGGAAAATCATTACCAGATGAGTAGCCCTTTGATTATGTACTGCAGTAGATTGATGGAGATTTTTTTGGAAAAAAATTCTGTGACATAACCTGGTTTTTGTTTGGCAAAATTTTCATTCTCACATTATCATCATACTTTATGGACATAATATAAAAAAAGATATTTTCATTTTGTTTGAAAACTATGGCTACTCCAACAATGGAAATATTAAATTTTCCATAAATATATATATACACTTAGGTTGTTGGTAATCGTAAATTGCATATGGATATACATGATGCTATATAAAATAAACAACACATATATGGTGATCAAGAAGGATAGACTTGGCATCCCCTGTATAAAACTTAAAGCAAACTGCCTCTTATCTTTTTTCATATATTGAATTATTCCACCTAATCCATTTCTGTCTAAATTTCATTGTCCCATTTAGATGATTAGAATAGAGGATTCACGATTAATCCAGAAAGTCTATAGTTATTCTATGGTTATATATATAAAGAAAGCTTGGACAAAAAGATATGCGGGAATGAATGTACTTGTTATAACTGACACATAGTATGATCATATTTTGCCATTCTCTCCAATAGTACCATGTTTCATTTTGGTCTAATATTGTAAAAAAATGGCCCGTATTAGATATTTGAGAATGTTAATAAGATTATCGGCTTCTTCTAACTCTCAAGTTTGAATCAATCTACATGTTGTTCGAAGGAGGCCTGAAATGAGTACTCTCTGCCAATGAAACCAACAAATAGATGATCTATACGGAGTCGTTATCCAAGTATAAAATTGATGCAAATTAGGATGCCAATATAGGAAGTTCATTTAATTAAATTAATCCATGAATTTCAATGATTATTATAACTATTAATCTCATTATTAGTAAGTTTTTAACACATCTATATCTGTAAACTGACAACGAAAGAAATTGAGAATAGATTGAGTAGTCAGGTATGTGAAAATGATGGTGAATCATTGATATCAATTAATAAGAGATGGTCAGGGTGACCCTCACACCTGACTATGCGAGGGCGCGGTGACCCTCAGCTGGGTGAGAGATAGGAAGCCCAATTAGGGCAACGGCCGCCAAGTGCGCAGCTCTAGGATCCCAGTCCCTTTCTCGATTTTTACGCGAGCTCGCGGTGTTTTTACGCCTCGTTGAGATCCCGACTTTTGACCAGTTCCGCTGACCCTCTGTTTTAGGACACCCAAGTGGGGGATCCTCGGTTTTAGTTTTTCGTACGAGCTCGTTTGCCCGTTACCGGTCGTGTAACATCCAGATCCGAATGAAATGAAGCTCCTGTCTTGAAAAGGATGTTGCAAGCAAGTTTGGATCTCTAAAGTGGAGATATTCAAAGGTACATATCTCTCTTCACTTTACTTTCATTAAAGTCAATATTGAAGTTTTTAATTCAGTTTTTTTCCCTTTTTATGTTGTTATCCTGCAGGTATTTTAGCTATTGTTGTATGTTAAATGAAACCACAAATACCCTCCAAACTTAGAGGATTAAAGGTACAATCTTTCCCTCTTCTCTTGCTGCCTTCCATGCATGATTCAATACCTTAAATTGCCTACGAAATTAGATGAGAATGTGAAGTTTTATATGGAATTCATCAAAACTTTACAACCATTATATATGCTCTTGATTTCTTAAAATTTTGAGGATAAAAATTTGGGTTTAGCATGCAAATTAACCTATGTTCAAGCCATTAATTAACCACAATTTTTTTAGCACAGAAAAGTAGAAATTTGTGGAAAAATGACATGCATTTTCTTATGGAATCCTGAGAAGGATGAAGCAATTCATAAATATAAGTAATATGAGCCTCTAAAATTCCTAAAAAAAAAACTCAAGCGGTGAAGTAGCCTACAAAAGAGGCTCTTCCGTCTCGCTCTCTAAGTGGAAGAGCGGTCCAGTAGAGGGATAGGTCTACTCCAAAACTACGCCACTGAGACGGGTGAGAGACTCTCTGGAAAAGTCACTCTAAAAGAAAACCGGCCCGACCGGTACGGGCTAACGAGCTCGAAAAACTAAAACCAAGGGTCCTCCAGCCTAGGTACCCTAAAGAACAAGAGTCAGCGGAACTGCTCTTTAAAAGAAAACCTGTGGATCCCAGAGAGGCGTAAAAACTGCGAGCGCTCGCGGAAAAAAAACCGAGAAAAAGACTGGGATCCTAGACCCGCGCACTAAGCGGCCGCTGCCCTAACTGGGCTTCCTAATCTCTGCCCTGCTGAGGGTCACCGCACCCTCGCACAGTCAGGTGTAAAGGTCACCGTGACTGGCACTCTTAATTATTAGGCATCACTGACTTGATCCCTCATCCTTTCTTAATCCTTTATGTGGTTGATTGTACAGATCTATGTCTTTTTGATCAACGATCTTATTAATATAACTGATTCATCATTGATTCACTTATTCATCTATCCCATCATTTCTCAATCTCTTCAATGGTTGACTTTACAAATCTAGGTATTTTGTCACTACCTATCTTTGGTGATATGTATAAATAGTAGAGTATACCTAAAAGATTAATTTATGACGATGATCGGTCTTTGAAGTCACATGTTATTATTTCCATAAGATTACCATCTATGCTTTGGATATGGATCTAGCTAGTCTTTATCATTTTGTTTTGTATGGTACCTATACAAGAATCATGTCTCAATTGTACCAGCTCCAGTTGAAACATCAAAAGAGGGGTATTTTTGATCATTTGCCATAACATCCTATATATAATAAATTGTATGAAAAGTAGACTATACATAATGATCAATTGATTGATGATTTCTTATTCGTAAAGATCTTGAGAAATCATTTGTTGACTTTGAGAGGAGTTTTAATATTTTAAAAGATGAATTCTCAGAAAATGTCAATGTTATATAATATATGGAGTTATTGGGAAGCTGTTACCATATCACTGTGAATCGCGTAGACATTGTTCATGTAGGTAGCAACGTAGGTTAGTTCATGGGTCACTCTAGGATGTTGTTATAATGCTATGTATAGACATTATGACTTCTTTAGGAAAGTATCATCTCTTCCTCAGCAAGGAGTCTCTGGGTTTCACCATTTGTGCATATGTATATTATGTAAGTTATCATGTAGACAAGAAACCCATGACAAACTTTAGTTTATACTTTGGATGAAACCTCATCACATTGCACAATAAGAAGCCAGCAGTTGTAGCCATATATCGTGTAGAATGTGAGTATAGAGCTCTGACTCAAGCAAATGTAAAAGCTATATAGATAGATCCTTATGGGTATATGTTCTTATAGGAGCTTCTACCCATGCAACCAATTGTGATATTTATACTGCATTATTCATAGATACAAATATTGTTTTCCACCAAAGGACCAAACATGTGAAGGTTAATGGCACATGATCATCTCTTCGAGCAAGTTCATAACAATCACTCTATGAAGCTCCATGTTAGCAGTTGGAATTCTTGGTTGGCGTGATCTAATGCTTGTTATGTTTATAACATGTCACAATCTCGAGATGTTGTCTGCAGCTCATTTGTTTGGGGGACATGACATTATTTTGATATGAATTCTGTTCAGTTTATAAGCATTGACATCATCCTTATTAGGATTTCATTCAAAAATAATGCATCTTTAGCCACAAGTGCATCAAAGTAACTTATGATCAACTTTAGGACTCTCTTTATTATTGAAAATAGTAATTGAATATGTCCTTGATATAAAGAACATAATTAATTAATAGGAGTCATTGCTTTCAATTATAAAGGTAAGTCATCCTGTTTTAAGGTTGAGTTTTTTTTAGGAATTTTAGAGGCTCATGTTACTTATATTTATGAATTGCTTCATCCTTCTCAGGATTCCATAAGAAAATGCATGTCATTTTTCCACAAATTTCTACTTTTCTGTGCTAAAAAAATTATGGTTAATTAATGGCTTGAACATAGGTTAATTTGCATGCTAAACCAAATTTTTATCCTCAAAATTTTAAGAAATCAAGAGCATATATAATGGTTGTAAAGTTTTGATGAATTACATATAAAACTTCACATTCTCATCTAATTTCATAGGCAATTTAAGGTATTGAATCATGCATGGGAAGGCAGCAAGAGGAGAGGGAAAGATTGTACCTTTAATTCCTCTAAGTTTGGAGGGTATTTGTGGTTTCATTTAACATACAACAATAGCTAAATACCTGCAGGATAACAACATAAAAGGAAAAAAAACTGAATTAGAAACTTCAACATTAACTTTAATGAAAGTAAAGTGAAGAGAGATATGTACCTTTGAATATCTCCACTTTAGAGATCCAACTTGCTTGCAACATCCTTTTCTTGACAGGAGCTTCAGTTCATTCGGATCAGGATGTTACAAATATAAAAACCTCAAAGGGAGTCTCGTCCTCGAGTCTCGGGTTAAGGTCACTTTGTGTCTTGTTTGGATCTTATCTGGCCATAAAAACCTCAAAGGGTTTTGAACCCATAAAACCTCAAATGGAAAACATGCGTGTTCTTTAATATATATAACTAAATGGGCTTGTTTTGACAATTACCTGAAAGAGTTGTGGGTATCATGCATGTATATCCACTTCCATCTTCCATGTTGCCTCTTTGACATCATGTCGGTGCCATAGCACCTTTATTAGGGGAATCTCTTTGTTGCGAAGCTTTTTGATACTATATCGAGTATTTGTACTGCTCTCTCCTTGTAAATCAAATCTGACTCCACGGCAAGATTCTCATAACCGATGATGTGGCGAGGATCGTGCACATATTTCCTTAGGTTGGATATATGAAAGACATCATGTATGGCTGATAGGTGTGTTGGAAGGGTTACTCGATAGACCACCTTACACATACGAGTAAAAATTTCAAATGGTCCAACATATCGTGGTGTCAACTTATATAAAGACCATGTCTCTGTACTCCCTTCATATGAGATACATGTAGTAACACACAATCTCCTATCTGTGTTTACAGATATTTCATTTATGTAAGAGATTAAATTGAATATTCATAAGTCATATTTTGAATGGATAAAGAGAAGATATTGGATTACCTGAAACTCCAAAACTCTTCTTCGACTATCAGCAAAGCTATTCTAGCGGCTCTGTATCGTCAGAAACATTCACCTTACAAGATCAAAATCCCTACAGTCTCTTCCAAGAGATCTTCGTGGTAAAGAGTGTGTTCATCTATCTCAATGCTATCTGAGAGGTGTGAGGCATTTCTGTCAATATAGGACTTCGAATGGTGTCGTAACAATACTAGAATGATAGTTGTTGTTGCAGGGGAATTCTACCAACGACAGGTGGTCCTTCTAAGATCCTTTCCACTCTAGAGTACATGCACGTAGCAAATCCTCAAGTGTCTGAATAACGCATTGTGTATCGTATGTAGAACTCATCTTCAGCTCTGTCTGTGGTGCTGACATAAGCCGGTACCAGTAGTGAGATATAAACCTCGAGTCTCCATCAGACACTACCACATGTGGTATATCATAAAATTGATAATGTTTTTTGCACATGTAATCTAGCCAGTCTAGATGGAGTGTAGGTCATGTCGATATGTATGAAATGGACTGACTTGGATCAGTCTATCAACAACATCCCAATAGCATCGTGACCACCTAGTGTCTTTACTAGTCTCGTGACAAAATCCATAGAAGTACTCTTCCACTTTTATTCGAGAAAGGGGAAAGGCTGTAATAACCATGGTGGTCTCTTGTGTTCTGCCTTGACCATCTGATAGATTATGCACTTGCTATCATGACATGTTGCATCTCGCTTCATTCCGTCCTGCCAGAATGTAGACATAGATTTCGGTACATCTTTGTGTTGCCAAGAAGAATAGACAATCGTGAATTGTGTGCCTTATCAAGAATATATCTGTGCAACTGCTCATTGTTGGGCACAATGACCCAGCCAGCCTTCCACAAAATAGATTTCGTTACCGTCAAAATCATCATGTTGTCCTTAATGGCACATATGCATCTGTCGCAATTTCAGGGATATGTCCTCTGTCCTTCTACTATGCAATCCCAAAGACTGCTGAATTGTGGAGGTATGACATTAAATATGGCCGCACTCTTATGAGGATGTTAATTAGCCAAAGTTACGAGCATATCTCATGTATATAACTAGTTTGTCGTATATGCATGAGCTTTCTTGCTAAGCACATCTGCCACCACATTCCTCCTTACTAGGATGTTAAGAGATCGTGTAATCAAACTCCTTCAGTAGTTCAAACTATCGTGTTGTCTCATGTTCAACTTTTTCTGATCGTAGATGTACTTCAAACTCTTGCGATATGTGAAAATTTCAAAATTCACCTCACATGGATAGTGGTGTTAGATCTTCAAAGCGAAGACAATTGCCACCAACTCCAAGTCATGGATGGAGTAATTCCGCTCATGCGACCTTAACTGACGTGACGCATAAACAATCATATGACCTTGTTGCATCAGAACCGCTCCTAAATCCTCATTTGAAGCATCAGTATATACTGCAAAATCCTAAATTTCTAAAGGAAGTGCAAGAATATGTACAGTCGTCAATCTTTCCTTCATATCCTAAAGGCCTGCTCACATGAATCATTCCAAATGAAAGGAATTCTCTTCTGTGTCAATCGTGTCAAGGGAAGAACAACTTGGGAAAAACTACTGACTAAGCGCTTAATAATCCACTAGTCCAAGGAAGCTCTGAATCCGAGTGATTGTCTTGGGTTGCTCCAAAGACATGACTGCCTCAATCTGCGTAGGGTCAACTACGATACCTGCTCCAGAAATGGCATGCCCAAGTAATGAGACATGGGATAAATAGAACTCACATTTGCTCAAATTGATATACAACTATACTCTTGAAGTAAGTCAAGGACTATCTTTAGATCATTTGCATGATTCTATTTATTTCAAGAATATATCATAACATCATTGATTGGATCCTATTCATTTCGGGAATATATCGACACATCGTCAATGCATACAATCACAAACTCGTCAAGTATAGACGGAAATCTTGTTCATCATGTTTGTGTATGATACATGGCATTTGTGAGCACAAACGACATCACCCAAACTTGTCGTGTCCATATCGAGTCTTGAATGTTGTCTTCCAAATATCCGACTCTTGAATCCTCTGTTGATGGTATCCAGATTGGAGATCTACCTTTGAAAACATCGAAGATCCATGTAGTTGATCGAACAAGTCATCGATGCATGATAGAAGATAACAGTTCTTACCCTTTTTCTTATCAGATGTATGTAATCTATGCATAATCTCATCGATTCATCCTTCTTTCTGACGAAAGAAGTAGAGCACCCCAAGGTGAAGTGTTCGACCTCACGATACTCAAGTCAAGTAACTCATGTAGCGGCACATTCAGCTTTCTCAACTCGGTTGGTGTCATGTGGTACGGAGTCAATCGAGATTGGTTGTGTATCTAGTAGTAGTGTGATCTCGAACTCAATCTCTCTCTCTCTCTCAAGCGGTATACCTGGCAAATCATCAGAAAACACATTGGAATAATTTAACACTAAACTGATGTCCTGGGTCATCGGTTCTTTCATCAAGTGTCTTTCGGACAATTGCTAAAAATGTGTCGCAGTCTTCATCAACAAGTCTTCGAGCTTTCAACACTGAGATATACTCCATTTTGGAGTCATGTAATGTACCCTTATAGGTAATCTCGAGTAAGTCTGGAATCCTGAAAACAATTGTTTCATCAAATGATTTAACTAGAGCGTGATGACTTGATAGTCAATCCATACCCAAAATTGGGTCAAACTCATCGAGCTGTGGTAGCAGACAGTCTGCTATCATCTCATGTCCACCAATCAACATTGGTAGCTATCTGACTATCAGTCTTATGATGATCAATTAGCCACATGGTCCATAATGTGACAAGGATGATCTAGGGCATCTGCACCTCTACCTATTGAAGTTAGAAATTCAAAGTTCATTCATCGCTCCAGAATCAATTAAAAAGATAGAAAGGTCGGCACTAGACGACATGGTTCTGTATAAGAACCAATATCCGTAATTACAATAGTTGATGTTCGCAGATATTTCTATTATTCTTTTTCTCTTCTTGGGATACAATATGGAAATAAGTTGCAATTGATGACATCTGTGGACATTGAATTTGAATGTCATATTTCCTCGGAATCGCGACAAGTCAGAGGATTGTCGATATCCGAGAATTAATGCGATCGGAACTATAATACAACGAGTGTATGTAGCAGGGTACCACTGCTCTGATACCAAACTGTGAGGCCTGCTCCTTCTCGGATCTGGGATACCCGTTTACATATTACCCTACCTTAATTTCCCAATATTTATCATTTTGATATATAGATTATATGATCCATATTTAAACTATCATCTTTTACTTAATTATAAACCATGTTTAATGGATCTTGGAGATGTGGGTTTTGAGTCTTTGTTCTTGATCTTTATCTATGTCTCAAATTTAGTGGATAAACTGGGATCTTGATCCGAGTGTGATCTCACATTATGATTCTAAGATGTGACTCCAGTATAAAAATGTATATGATTTCCGTTCTTCCCCATCAATTTCAAGTTTCAATGATTTATTCAATGCCTATCATGATTGAGATGATTCAGATATCTTGAGTATTTAATGATTGACATGGTCGAGATAATTTAGGTCTCTTCTAATGATTGTGAGTCATATGGATAGACCATAGTAAGTGGTAGATGATGAGTCTGATGTTTTGATTCTTTTCTTGCCGAATTTCTCAAGTATAGTGGATAGTCTGTGGTCTTGGTCTAGGTAAGACCTCACATTATGACTTTAAGGCGGTAAAGAAGCCTTAGGGTTGGGGTGCCTCCGTAGGCATGCGGTGGAGTAAAATGCATCCTAACTAAGTTCCCAACACGTCCACTAGCTAATTCAAACAACTGTGGTAGTAGCTCGTAGTCTGATAAGGATGATTTCATAAATTGATCTTTTCTCTTCGTCAGGAAATACTGGCGGAACAGTAACTAGCTTAATGAAAACTAAGCTCAACTACAACCAACTCAACTGTAATTCATCTCAACTTTAGCCAAACTCATTTGTGACTCAATCCAATCCAAAATGTAACTCCAAATTCAATTGTAACTGATTCATATGTAGCCATATAGGATTCAGATATATACATGGATGATTTGATGTAGCATCGCCAAGTCTGTTTAGGATGAGTAGAATGGGGTTTTACATACCAAACAACTTGAAAGCTGTTTCCTGTTCATTGCAAGTAACTTTAAATTTTAATTGTCAAGCCCAATTCCTTACTTTCCTTTTGGAGCCACTAAATTTCCTGTTATTTCTAATTAATAAGATTTACTCAACATTTGTTGATGTTCTTTTCTCCCTATGCATTGATTGCAGGCATAATACCTGCATCGTGGTATGGGGAGAGTTGAACGTCATTTCTGCAGTAAAACATATCAGGTATGTATGCTATAGTTTGTTCAAGGTACATATAATGCTTTTCTTTCTCTTCTGTTAAAATTGGGATGCATGTATATATTGCAATTATGTTGTTACATGTTAACTGCTATGGAAATTTATGCAATAATTGGTGACATATTGTAGTTCTGTGGCTTATTGGTTAATTTGTGAATGTCATTCATAAAGTAAATATAAAAAAATTCCCTAAATTTTCAGTATTGTAATGCGATCTTTAGCAACATAATACTACGGGTAATATGTAAACGGGTATCCCAGATCCGAGAAGGAGCGGGCCTTTCTGGTCAGGCCAGTTTCTAGAGTGACTTTTCCGGAGAGTCTCTCTCACCCGTCTGGGGCATAGTTTTGGAGTAGACATTTCTCTCTATTAGACCGCACTTCCAATTAGATGGCGAAACGGAAGAGCCCTTATGAGGCTGCATCACCGCTTGAGTTTTGTTACTTTCGCCAGCAGACTTGGCAATTCTACATCCAAATCATCCATGTCTACATCTAAGTCATCTAGAGTTACATATGAGACAGTTGTAGTTGAGGTTTGGAGGAGTTTCGATTAAAGTTAAGCTGGTGGATGTGTTGGGAACTTAGTTAGGATGCATTATACAACACCGCATGCCTACGGAGGCACCCCAGCCCTAAGGCATTATTCACGTCTTAGAGCCATAGTGTGATGTCGCACACTGACCAAGACCACAGACTATCCACTAGACTTGAGAATTTAATAAATCAATAAACCTTTCCAATCTCACTTTTCCCATCATCAAAATCCACAAACATGATATCTGAACAAAACGAGAATATATACATACACATATATACTTATGAACAATCAATTACAATATAAATATGTTATATATGGAAGATGTTGGGATAATGGGTGAGCTTGGGAGGTACATACAAGCAACTTGAAAACCTTTTTACATTTGCAAGTAGATGTAAATTTTAGATGTTTATGCCTTTCTACTTGCCTCTTTTGCAACCACTTTAAATATCATTTTTTATAATAATATGATATATGGGTGTACGAGCGCTCGCTGATGCCCTTTCTTCCTAACATGTTTTGGCAGGCAAGGAGCCTGTTGCCTAGTAGTTGTTGATGAGATCTGGTGATCGTGTATATACCAGAAGGTATGATATCTTTTCTTGCAGCTTTTGTACTGTTATATTATAGATGTTTTTTTCATCTTCAGTCTAATGTGGGATATGTAAATGTATCGTCAGCTTCATGTACATGTTGTAAATTTTTATTTGAAAATTACTGAAAAGAAAAAGTTGTTGCTCTTGTTGGTGTGTTGTTTTTGTGATGATACAATGTTACTTGAATATGAATGTCATACGTAGCTTCAGCGCGAAAAGAAACAAAAATCCCTGATTTTCGATACGTTGAGCAATCACATGCGAATGTAATAATGCTAATGTTTCGTAAAACGGATACCCGGATCCTAGGGGGTTCGCAAGCATATATCAAGAAGATGCATTCATTATTTCCACCATCAGCACAAGACCAAAACTAGGAAGACGATACTTGTTTTCCTACATTATAAGATCTAAACAGAATTGAATTCTTGGAGTAAATGTGTGTACATGCACATGAAGAAATAGGCACTCATTTTGACTGGAGCCTATTTGATTCTATTACTGGTTAATAATATGTTCTGCAACTATAAAATTATTCACGTAATCAATAAATGGCAGATCTAACATGTAAAGCAAATAATACTTTAACTAATAATTGAATGGGATTAAAAAATTGAAACATAACTATTCAAAGTAATTACTAAAAGCATTGTTCAACGACCTACAAGTGCCATGATTGTAAATGATGGCAAGAGGCAATAGTCGAAATAATGGAGGAATATCAAACCTTCTATATACCGGCTGAAAATTCCACTCAAGCAGCTCATAACCTCCAAAATTCTCAGGAAGGTGGATGTGATGCTCAGTTAAGCGGTAAACAATTTCCTGCATTCATATAAGGCTGTCCACAAATGAGCTCAAAGAAAAAAAAGTACCATACGTTCAATGTTTGAATCCCAATACAAGTAGAATAACTGAACCCTAAACCCTTACAGTGGCATTTAAATTAGAAGCACCAGAATCCCCTGGAATAATAACCAGTTTGATAAAGGATGTGTTTCCCTCTCCCTTGAAACTTAAAACCTGAACCTGCATTGTCCAGATGCACATAGAAGGGAAACCATCAAAGTTAAAAATAATGTGAACCAACTGACTAAGGCCGCTAATTCTAACATAAAAAACCTTGTCTACGACAAACTGGAGATGTTGTACTAGGAATAATACTAACCTGAGATGTGTTCAGATCCAAATCATGAGCAACGAGTTCTGCAAAATCTGAGATGTGTGGTTCCAAGTCAGTCTGACTTATGTTGAGAAGAATCTCCAATGTAAGAAGTCCAGCTAGTATTGGGCCTGCACAGAATAATAAAAATTTAGAAATTACTGTAAGAACATTTGACATATCTTATATGTGCACATCATAGTATTATGGCATACCATAGAAAAAATAAAAAAGCAAAATTAAGGAAGCTGGAAAACTTGAACACCTATCCAAAGAAGAGAAAAGATCAATTCCACAATGCATGTTAAAGGCACTATATCTGACAAGGGGCGCCCTCGCAAAGTAAATTCACGAACAGTCAACCAATCAAAACATCACAGTTTAAAAGTATTATCGAAGGGAGTTGTTGACAGATTAACACAATATCAAATGAACAATATAATGGTGCATTAAAAAATAATGCAGAAAACTTTATGGATTAATATTTAGACAAGTAATCAAGAAAAAGACGACAAAAATACAGGTTTGAGCACAACAAAAATACAGCTTTGGACTGCTATGAAAGACCCTGCAAAACAATAGTAGTAGGAGAAAATCTCAGGTAGCGTAGACGATACAAGCAAGTTCAAAACTCCAGTATACAATAATCATTCAGTCAGTCAGTCTAAAGAGATTAAGCGAATATGCGGAAGAGTATACGGGGGCATCTCCAAATTATATAATTTGTAATATTTTATATGAAAATATTTTAAAAAATACAATAACAAAATACAATATGGATTAAATCTAGTAGATAGGATAGTTGATCATAATGTAGCCATTTGTGACATATCTTTTAGTTATATTCTTAAGTGGTGATTTTGTCATGGAAGGGGAATTCTAAATGAGAAAAAGTACCCAAGGTATAACCAAGGTTGCAAAAGTCGGTACTCGATACTCGGTCGGTTGGGTCACTGATTAAGGATTAATCGACAGTCGGACGACTAATCGGATTTAGTCGGACTTTAATCGGCCTTGAATTTTATGTTTATTTTAAATATATAACTCATTTTTATACATATATTTACATAGATTTTGTCTATTTTTATACTATCATAATAAAATAAAAAAGTAGTTAAATTTAAATAAAACATTGAGCATATTATAATAAGTTTGCTTATAAAAAAACAAAACATATAAGAATATGGTCTTCCAAGCAAAAAATTGATCGACTAGTGTACCTAGTCGGAATTAGTCGGTACTCGGTCGGCAACCCCACTGACTAGACTAGTCGGACCTACTAGTCGAGCCAGTCGGGCGACTTTTACAACCATAGGTATAACCATGTCCATTCACAACTCATGCTTACAACGCGACATTTCACATGGCATGGGATCACTGATAGTAATGTCCATTGTATTACACGTGGTGGTTACAGAGATCCATTATCAGATAGATAAGTTCCTACATGCTCCAGCCACACATGCTTAAATAATGAGATGAGGTTGGCATAGGTTTGCAAGGTAAAATCTACAGGTCGCCAATGATTTAGGAGCGAACTAAGTATCGTATCGTATAAAGAGTCAACATAACCATGATTGTATGAGGCAGGCAAGGACCATATCACAAGGCAATAAATGATAGATGGTGTTGAAGAAGGATTAGGGTCATTCCTCATATGCTTCTTTAACAAGATAAATATAATCGTGAAAAAAAGTAAGCAACATGACAACAAATACTCCAAAGAAAAGACAAATATATGAAACAAAACAAAGGGTAACATTATTGACGTACATGGAGAAAGGGATGTAGGGCATGGTGTGAGATGGTGAAAGCGCCATCGAGAGCAATCATGGCAGCATCACTGGCTTATTGGCACAATGAGGCAGTTCGGGAAGACGAGAAGGCGACGAAGGGGAGAAGATCAACAACGAGATGAGGAGCCCAGGATGTAGCAAACTACAAGAGTGTCGAGGGTTTCGACAGTAGCATGGCCTTAAATGTCGATATTGGTGTCATTCCGTCAACCCTGAAAAGGTACATGTAATCGATATCACCAGATTTTGTGGAAATGGCTATGAAAATCACTTTTTTTACTAAATTGAGATTTTTAATGCACTTTAACTAATAGATAAGAAAGAAATGTATACTTATTTGCTAAAATATAGGGCAAATACAAGTTTTGGAGAACTATGAATATCCACTTCCACTTACATGTGAACCCCCACCATTAGTTTAATCACTGGCCACTTCACGTAAGCGGTGTAGCCTCAATAGGATCGGTAGTGGCATGGAATTAAGAACAAAAGAGAGATCCCAAAATCATTAATCGATGGGATCGATGCTCTTGCCATCCTAACTTGAATTAGATCAAGAAAATCTCAAAATCAAAAGATCCATTGCCGCTCATTGAAACTGAAATTGCTAGAACTTCCAACAACTCAAATGCTAGTGATGTTAACAAAAAGAGCAAAAATCCAAGATGAGGGAGGTATCTGGCCTCGATGTTTTTCCATGTCTGTGCCCTATCAAGGATCACAATTACGGATTATTGTTACGGATTGTCCAGCGATGGGTTCCTAATCTGCTTCCGTTTCCCAGTCTCATGACGAGCACTCGATCAAGGATGATGTCATGATCCGAGTTATGGTTACAATGTTTTCATCATATATGTACAACTTATGTCAATCACGGAGGATGATACGATGGATGGGGATGACAGGGTAGAGGTGTCTCGTAGATAGCGGAGCTGGACGCGGTTTTGTCGGTGAGAGATTTGTGAGAGATATCACAGAGGAGGAGGCCAAGCATGCACGTTTTTAGCTGAATGCGAATGGGGCTCCTGGACCGAATGGGTTCCTGGTGTCCTTCTACCAAGAGTTTTGGGAGATGATCAAGCAAGATGTTTTGGAGGTCCTCGAGGAGTTTTGGGCAACTTCTAGAGATTGAACAAGGCTCTCATCTTCCTGCTCCCTAAAGGGGTGCACCGTCCAGAGCTGGAGATTACAGGCCGATTGTGTTGTCTAATGATGTGTATCTGATTTGTTCAAAGATTCTTGCGCATCGCTTGAGGGAGGTGCTTGATCAGATCATCTCGCCTAAGTAGATGGCTTTTGTGCCAAGGAGTATGGCGAACGGTTTGGTTTTGGCTGCGGAGATGGCGGCATATTGGGAGCGAAACAAGGTGAAAAGGGTGTTATGGAAGGTGGACTTCGCCAAGGCTTTTGCATTGACTGGAGATTTTTATGGGCCTCTTTGGAGAAGAGGGGCTCCCGGGGCAGTGGATTGCATGGATCAAGCACGTGTGATGACAGCTTCTCATGTTGCGTTCTTTCGACCACAGACGGCCATCATGCAGGGGTGGCCATTGGCGTCGCTTCTATTCATCACCGTGGCAGATGCCTTAGCGATGATGATGAGATTGGCGACGAGCGCGGGGTGATGTGGTGGGTATGAGAAGGAGATATCCATCTCACTCTTGCAGTATGTGGATGACACTGTCATGTTCATGGGGGTGAAGAGGAGAAGATGCGACGAGCGTCACTCATTATGGACATTTTTGGGGACTTATCGGGCCTTCAAATCAACAGAGCTAAATCAGTGGTGGTTCCTTTTGGTTTATCTGAGATGGAGATGCATGGGGAGGCAGTCAATTAAGGTCGCTCAACTGTCGAGCTATTGATTACATACTTGGAGCTCCCGTTGGAGGCGGGAAAACCAAAGAATGGAGATTGAAGGGTTTTGTTGGACAGGTTAGAGGGAAGGATGGCAGGGTGGAAGGCGTCAGTGCTGTCGAGAGGCGGGAAGATGGTGCTCTTGAAACACGTTCTTTCGGCCATACCTATCTTTTTTTGCTCCACGAGATGACTGCTTGTGAGTGTGCGCACGAGGATTGAGAGTATCATGAGGAGGTTTTTTTGGTGGACGAGAGGCAGACTAAATGGGGCATCCATTTGGTGGAGTGGGAAAGATGACGGCATCAAAGAAGGGTGAGCTGGGAATTTTGCAGGTAAGCGAGATGAACAAGCCTCTCATGGCGAAGTGGGTAGTTTATATATGGGAAATCCGATGACTTAGTTTGCATGCTGATGAGGAAGATTAATGGGGTATCCATGTCTTTGACGGTTGTTCCAGGCCGTCTACCTTCGTCGTTGTGGAAGGGGATTACCGAGGTGATACCTGAACTGGCAGTGAAATTGAGACTAATTCTGGGGGATGGGGATGCTTTCTGTTTCTGGTTGGATAATAGGACAGGTATAGGGAATTTGGGCGAGCAGTGCCCACGGCTATGCCAGCTGGCGGGCAACAGGCGGGCAACGGTGCAAGAAGTATGGGAGCATGATTCTTGGGCCCTTGATTTCTGCTCCGCCTTATCAGACTAGAGGGTGGATGAATTCTTGGATTTACAAGCGCATCTAGCATAGTTGGGGGGTCTGACAAGTGGCAGAGATCATTTTAGTTGGGGAGACGGGAGATTCTTGGTGAAGAAAGCATATCGTTTTCTGGTGGAGGATGGGGAGGAGGACGAGGAAGAGATGTAAGTTGATACCAGGATGATCTGGGGGAGCAAGGTGCCTAATCGAATAAAGATATTTTTGTGGCTTCTGCAACAAGATAGGAATCTCATGCAAGTTCACCGAAGGTAGCTGTTGGGAATTGAGGTTGGTGTGTGTGCCAGAAATGCTGCGACAGAGGACGCGGAGCACCTTTTCTTCTCTTCCTCGTCCTCTGGTCAAGCATGGGACGTGGCTAGCATCCGGTGGATTGGGGGACAAGATTGTGCCGGTTTTTGGAGGAGCTTCATATTGGTTTGTGGTTAAGGACACGAAGACTGTGTGCATCCTTTTGAGCTTTTGTCGACGATTTGGTGTGCAAGGAATAATGTCATTGGGGGCGGGGGAGCAATCTTGTTATACGGAGAATGTCATAGACCATAGCAGAACACTATGTACATTGTGGAGGATGTAATATGTTGTAACTTTTTAGTTTTATAGATTTAATATTTTGGCGGTGGGTCCCATTTTCTGAGACACAACCCTTCTCCTTTTCAAAAAAAAACTTATGTCAATCATTATGGTGGCTAACTTGTTGTTCATGAGATGGGGAGGTACGGTATTCGCGGAGTAGGTGGAAGGGGAACTTGACGCTGTAACATCCGGATCCGAATTAATTGAAGCTCCTGTCAAGAAAAGGATGTTACAAGCAAGTTTGGATCTCCAAAGTGGAGATATTCAAAGGTACATATCTCTCTCCTCTTTGTTCTCATTAAAGTCAATGTTGAAGTTTCTAATTCGGTTTTTTTTATGTTGCTATCCATCAGGTATTTTATCTATTGTTGTATGTTAGATAAAGCCACAAAATCCCTCCAAACTTAGAAATCAAAGGTACAATCTTTAACCCTCCTCTTGCTGCCTTCCATGCATGATTCAATACCTTAAATTGCCTCTGAAATTAGATGAGAATGTGAAGTTTTACATGGAATTCATCAAAACTTGACAACGATTATATATTCTCTTGATTTCTTAAAATTTTGAGGATAAAAATTTGGGTTTAGCATGCAAATTAACCTAAGTTCAAGCCATTAATTAGCTATAATATTTAGCACAGTAAAATAGAAATTTGGGGAAAATGACATGCATTTTCTTATGGAATCCTGAGAAGGATGAAGCAATTCATAAATAAAGAATCTAATATAAGTAACCGAGCCTCCAAAATTTCAAAAAAAACCTCAACCTCAAAACAGGATGACTTACCTTTATAATTGAAAGCAAGACTCCTATTAATCAACTGCATGTTCTTTACATCAAGGGCATGCTCAATTACTATTTTCAATGATAAAGAGAGTCCTAAAATCGATCATAAGATACTTCGATGCATTTATGGCTAAAGATGCATTATTTTTGGATGAAATCCTAATAAGGATGATGTCAATGCTTATAGACTGAACATAATTCATATCAAAATAATGTCATATCCCCCAACAGATGAGCTGTAGACAACAGCTCGAGATTGTGAGTTATTCTAAACATAACAAGCATTAGACCACACCAACCAAGAATTCCAACAGCTAACATGGAGCTTCACAGAGTGATTGTTATGCACTTGCTCGAAAAGATAATCATGTGCCATTAACCTCCATATGTTTGGTCCAAAGTGGAAAACAATATTGTATTTATGAATAATGCAGTATAATATCATAATTTGGTTGCATGGGTAGAGGCTCCTATAAGAACATATGCCCCTAAGAATCTATCCATATAGCTTCTACAGTTGCTTGAGTCGCAATGTGATGAGGTTTCATCCAGGTTACAAACTAAAATTTGTCATGGGTTTCTTATCTACAGGAAAACCTGTATAATATACATATGCACAAATGGTGAAACCCAGAGACTCCTTGCTGAGGAAGAGATGATACTTTCCTAAAGAAGTCATAATGTATAAATAGCATTATAACAACATCCTAGTGTGACCCATGAACTAACCTACTTTGCTACCTACATGAACAATGTCTACGTGATTCAAAATGATACGTAATAGCTTCCCGATAACCCCTTTATATTATATAGCATTGACATTTTCTGAGAATTCATATTTTAAAATATTAAAACTCCTCTCAAAGTCAACAAATGATTTCTCAAGATCTTTACGAATAAGAAATCATCAATCAATTGATCATTATGTACAGTCTACTATTCATACAATTTATTATATATAGGATGTTATGGCAAATGATCAGAAAATACCCCTCTTTTGATGTTTTAACTGGAACTGGTACAATTGAGACATGATTCTTGTATAGGTATCATACAAAACAAAATGATAAAGACTAGCTAGATCCATATCCAAAGCATAGGTGGTAATCTTATGATTTTAGAAATAATAACATGTGACTTCAAAGACCGATCATCGTCATAAATTAATCTTTTAGGTATACTCTACTATTTATACATATCACCAAAGATAGGTAGTGACAAAATACCTAGATTTGTAAAGTCAACCATTGAAGAGATTGAGAAATGATGGGATAGATGAATAAGTGAATCAATGATGAATCAGTTATATCAATAAGCTCGTTGATCAAAAAGGCATAGATCTGTACAATCAACCACATAAAGGGTTAAGAAAAGATGAGGGATCAAGTCAGTGATGACTAATAATTAAGAATGCCAGTCACGGTGACCTTTACACCTGACTGTACGAGGGTGCGGTGACCCTCAGCTGGGCGGGAGATTAGGAAGCTCAGTTAGGGCAGTGGCTGCTTAGTGCGCGGGTCTAGGATCCCAGTCTTTTTCTCGGGTTTTTTCACGAGCGCTCGTAGTTTTTACGCCTCTCTGGGATCCACAGGTTTTCTTTTAAAGACCAGTTCCGCTGACTCTTGTTCTTTAGGGTACCTATGCTGGAGGACCCTTGGTTTTAGTTTTTCGAGCTCGTTAGCCCGTACCGGTCGGGCCGGTTTTTCTTTTAGAGTGACTTTTCCGGAGAGTCTCTCTCACCCGTCTCAGTGGCGTAGTTTTGGAGTAGACATATCCCTCTATTGGACCGCCCTTCCAATTAGAGGGCGAGACGGAAGAGCCTTTTGTAGGCTACCTCACCGCTTGTGTTTTGTTTACTTTTCGCCAACAGACTTGGCGATGCTAGATTTGAATCATCCATGTATACATCTGAATCCTCTATGGCTACATCTGAATCAGTTACAATTGAATTTGAAGCTACATTTGAGATTGGATTGAGTCACAAATGAGTTTGGCTAAAGTTGAGATGAATTACAGTTGAGTTGGTTGTAGTTGAGCTTAGTTTCCATTAAGCTAGTTACTGTTACGCCAGTATTTCCTGATGAAGAGAAAATATCAATTTATGAAAATCATCCTTATCAGACTACGAGCTGCTACTACAGTTGATTGAATTAGCTAGTGGACGTGTTAGGAACTTAGTTAGGATGTATTTTACTCCACCGCATGCCTACGGAGGCACCCCAACCCTAAGACTTCCTTACTGCCTTAGAGTCACAGTGTGAGGTCTTATCTAGACCAAGACCGCAGACTATCCACTAAGCTTGAGAAATTCAATATGAAAAGAATCAAAACATCAGACTCATCATTTACACTTACTATGGTCTATCCTCATGACTCACAAACATCAAAAGAGACCCGAATCATCTCGACCATGTCAATCATTAAATACTCAAGATATCATGATCATTTCAATCATGATAGCCATTGAATAAATCATTGGAACATGAAATTGATGGGGAAGAACAGAAATCATATACAATTTTATACTGGAGTCACATCTTAGAATCATAATATGAGGTCACACTCAGATCAAGATCCCAGATTATCCACTAAATCTGATTGATTGGATAAATATCAAGAACAAAGACTCAACATCCACATCTCAAGATCCATTAAACATGATTTATAATTAATTAAAAGGTGACAATTTAAATATGGATTATATAATCTTTGTATAAAAATGATTAATATGGGTAATTAATGTAGGATGAGTAGAATGGGATTTTACATACCAAACAACTTGAGAGCCTGTTTCATTGCAAGTAACTTTAAATTTTAATTGTCAAGCCCAATTTATTTGCTTTCTTTTGGCGCCACTAAATTTCCTATTATTTCTAATTATAAGATTTACTCAACATTTGTTGATGTTCTTTTCTCCCTATTGCATGGATTGCAGGCATAATACCTGCATCGTGGTATGGGGAGAGTTGAACGTCAGTTTCTGCAGTAAAACATATCAGGTATATATGCTATAGTTTGTTCAAGATATTATATAATGCTTTTATTTCTCTTCTGATATAATTGGGATGCATGTACATAATGCAATTTCTGTTGTTACATGTTAACTGCTATGGAATTTATTGCAATAATGGTGGCATACTGTAGTTCTGTGGCTTATTAGTTAATTTGTGAATGTCATTCATAAATGTGAAAAAAATTTCCCTCATTTCCAATTTCCTAATGCGATCTCTAGCAAACATGATATTACGGGTAATATGTAAACGGGTATCCCAGATCCGAGAAGGAGCGAGCTTCACTGTTTGGTATCAGAGCAGTGGTACCCCGCTATATACATTCGTAGTATTATAGTTCCGATCGCATTAATTCTTGGATATCGACAGTCCTCTGACTCGTCGCGAGTCCGAAAGGGAAATATGACATTCAAATTCAATGACCATAGATGTCATCAATTGCAACTTATTTCCATATTGTATCCCAAGAAGAGAAAAAGAATAATAGAAATATCCGCGAACATCAACTATTGTAATTACGGATATTGGTTCTTATACAGAACCATGTCGTCAAGTACCGACCTTTCTATCTTTTTAATTGATTCTGGAGCGATAAATGAACTTTGAATTTCTAACTTCAGTAGGTAGAGGTGCAGATGCCCTAGATCATCCTTGTCACATTATGGGCCATGTGGCTAATTGATCATCATAAGACTAAAGTCAGATAGCTACCAATGTTGATTGGTGGACATGAGATGATAGCAGACTGTCTGCTACTACAGCTCAACAAGTTTGACCTAACTTTTGGTATGGATTGAATGCCAGATCATCATGCCATGAGTAATTATTTCATGAAGACGATTGTTTTCACGATTCCGAACTTATCCGAGATTACTTATAAGGATACATTACATGACTCCAAAATGGAGTATATCTCAGTGTTGAAAGCTCGAAGACTTGTTGATGAGGAATGCGACACATTTCTAGCAATTGTCCGAAAGACACTTGATGAAAGAATCAATGACTCAGGACATCAGTTTAGTGTTAAATTATTCCAATGTGTTTCCTGATGATTTGCTAGTATCGCTTGAGAGAGAGATTGAGTTCGAGATCACACTAATACTAGATACACAACCAATCTCGATGACTCCGTACCACATGACACCAACCGAGTTGAGGAAGCTGAATGTGCAGCTACATGAGTTACTTGACTTGAGTATCGTGAGGTCGAACACTTCACCTTGGGGTGCTCTACTTCTTTCGTCAGAAAGAAGGATGAATCGATGAGATTATGCATAGATTACAGACATCTGAATAAGAAAAAGGGTAAAGAACTGTTATCTTCTATCATGCATCGATGACTTGTTCGATCAACTACATGGATCTTCGATGTTTTCAAAGATAGATCTCCAATCTGGCTACCATCAACAGAGGATTCAAGAGTCGGATATTTGGAAGACAACATTCAAGACTCGATATGGGCACGACAAGTTTGTGTGATGTCGTTTGGGCTCACAAATGCCATGCATCATACACAAACATGATGACCAGGATTTCCGTCCAAACTTGGACGAGTTTGTGATTGTATGCATTGACAATGTGTTGATATATTCCCGAAATGAATAGGGATCACATCAATGATGTTCTGATATATTCTTGAAATAAATGCAATCATGCAAATGATCTAAAGATGGTCCTTGACGTAATTCAATAGTACAAGTTGTATATCAAGTTGAGCAAATGTGAGTTCTAATTATCCCATGTCTCATTACTTGGGCATGCCATTTCTGGAGCAGGTATCGCAGTTGACCCTACGAAAATTGAGATAATCATGTCTTGAGAACAATCCAAGACAATCATTCACATTCGTTGCTTCCCTGGACTAGCGGGTTATTACAGACGCTTCGTCGGTAGTTTTTCTTGGGTCATTCTTTTCCTGACACAATTGACACAGAAGAGAGATCCTTTCATTTAGAATGATCCATGTAAACAAGCCTTCAGGGCACTGAAGGAAAGATTGACGACTGCGAATATACTTGCACTTCCTTCAGACACTCAGGATTATGTTGTATATACAGATGCTTCATGAGAAGATTTAGGAACAATTATGATGCAACCAGGTCAAGTGATTGTTTATGCATCATGTCAATTAAGGTTGTATGAGCGGAATTAACCCATCCATGACTTGGAGTTGGTGGCGGTTGTCTTCTCTTTAAAAAAAACTGGTATCACCAAGGTTTTAAAAAACGTGAGGCGTATCGAGGTGTTTTCCTATCATTGCCTCGAGGCATAAGCCTCGAGGCGTATCGAGGCATAAGCCTCACTCGTGAAAGAATTTTTTTCATAAAATATTTTAATTAATCGTAGTTACAATTTCCAAGTTCTAGAAATTAAATAGTTATGATTAAATGCATAATTCCATGATATTTCAAGGCTAACATCATGGTTTAAACATCCAAGTTGTTATATAACTCTCTCGTTTTAAACTCTAAATCTGTAAGGAGTCAAGTAAATATGGATATGTAAGCATAATAGTGGGTAACTCTCCACAAAATTTAAAGTTTTGAATAAAATTAAACTAAAGGGACTAGATATAACATACCATTTTCAAAATTAGGTGAGATATGTGTCATTCAATTGAGAAGAATAAGAGAGTAAGCAGTGAATCTGCGATCACTTTTTACTTTACCATAATGACTGGGGGATAAAATACTTGAATATTGCATGTTATGATCATCTTTGTTCATGCATGCTTTGATGTGTATTAATTTAGTCCCGATTGAAAAGAAGAAAAGATGAGACATGTTTACAAAAATATACTTTTCAAAATTTAGGTCAAAGTAGGGGACTTGCATTCAAACATTTTAATAAAGAAAGCATTCATGCTTGATTCATACTAAAAAGTAGAGGCATTAGATTTAAGGACTCAAGACTCAATTTTTTGTACATGTTGATTTATAAAAAAAACATGCATAACAAAGTAAAAATAAGCTTAATATGTTAATAAATTAAAAAAATGCATTTTAGTGAATCATGAGCTTAAAGACTTGAAAATACATGTCTAAGAAAGATGAAAAACTCACAATAAAAAAGAAAAGGAAAAAATATTGCAGAAAAATAAAAAAAAACAGCCCATTCATGAGGTTATAGCCTCGAGGCGCGCCTCATAAGCCTCGAGGCGCACGCCTCATTGAGGAGGAATGAGGCTATAGCCTCGAGGCGTTTTTCCTTGAAAAACGCCTCGAGGCGTACGCCTCAGCACCTCGAGGCGCGTTTTTAAAAACAATGGGCGTCACTATCTCTATAAGGTGAATTTTGATATCTTCATAAATCGCAAGAGTTTGAAGAACATCTATGATCAGAAAGAGCTTAACATGAGACAACATCGATTGTTTGAACTACTGAAGGATTTTGAATACATGATCTCTTACCATTCTGGTAAAGGAAACGTGGTGGCAGATGCGCTTAGCAGGAAAGCTCACGCACATACGACAAACTAGCTATATACATGAGATATACTCGCAACTTTGACTAATGGACATCCTCATAAGAGTGCGTCTACATCTACTGTCATACCTCCGCGATTCAGCAGTCTTTGGGATTGCATAGTATAAGGATACATGACATATTCTTGAATTTGAGACAGATGCATGCGTGTCATCAAGGACAAACGTGATGATTTTGTGGGGACTAAGTCTATTTTGTGGAAGGTTGGCTAGGTAATTGCGTCCAACAATGAGTAGTTGCGCAGAGATATTCTTGATAGAGCACATAGTTCACGATTGTCTATTCTTCTTGGCAACACAAAGATGTACCGAGATCTAGGTCTACATTCTGGCAGGACGAAATGAAGTGAGATGCAGCATGTCATGTTAGCAAGTACATGATCTATCAGATGGTCAAGGCTAAACATAAGAGACTACCATGATTATTACAATATCTACCCTTTCTCGAATAAAAGTGGAAGAGTACTTTTATGGATTTTGTCACGGGACTAGTAAAGACACTAGGTGATCACGATGCTATTGGGATGTTGTTGACAGATTCCAAGTCAGTCCATTTCATACATATCAACATGACCTACACTACATCTAGGCTGGCTAGATTACATGTGCAAAAAAAACATTATCAAATTTTATGATATACCACATGGGGTAGTATCTGATGAAGACTCGAGGTTTATATCTCAGTACTGGTACTGGCTTATGTCAACACCACAGACAGAGCTGAAGATGAGTTCTGCATACGATACACAATGTGTTATTCAGACACTTGAGGATTTGCTACGTACATGTACTCTAGAGTAGAAATGATCCTGGAAGGACTACCTGACATTGGTAGAACTCCCGCACAACGACAGTCATTATTCCAGTATTGGTATGGCATCATTCGAAGCCCTATACGGGCGGAGATGTCTCGCACCTCTCAGTTGGCATAAGGTAGGTGAACATACTTTCTACTCTGTAGATCTCTTTGGGAAGGGACTAGGAGAACTGTTGATCGATCTTGTAAGGGGAAGGCTTCTGATGACTTAGAATTGCTAGAAGAGCTAAGCAGACCGTCAGAAAAGAAATTTTGAGTTTCATGTAATCCGATCCTCTTCTCTTAATCGATTCAAATTGTAACTTATCAATATTTAACTTAAATCCTTCATATTGATGGAAATTCCTGAAAACACAAGAAGGAGATTGAGTGTTTCTACGAGTATCTCCCATGAAGGGAGTACAGAGATTTGGTGCTCATAGCAAGTTGACACCACGATACGTTGGATTATTTGAAATATTTAGTCGTATGTGTAAGGTGGACTATCGAGTAGCCCTTTCTCCATACCTATCAATTTAAGGAATTACGAGTACGATCTTCACCACGTCATCAGCTACGAGAACCTTGACGTGGAGTCAAATTTGATTTACAAAGAGAAGGTCAGTACAAATACTCGATGGTGTTGTGAAAAAAAAGCTTCACAACAAAGAGATTCTCCTAATAAAGGTGCTATGGCACCGACATGATGTCAAAGAGGCAACATGGAAGACAAAAGTGGATATGCGGGCACGATACCCACAACTCTTTCAGGTAAGTGTCAAAACAAGCCCATTTAATTATATATATTGAAAGAACACGGCTTGTTTTCCCTTTGAGGTTTTTATGGGTTCAAAACCCTTTGAGATTTTTATGGCCAGATAAGATCCAAACAAGACACAAAGTGACCTTGACCCGAGTCTCGAGGAGGAGACTCCCTTTGAGTTTTTTATATTTGTAACATCCGGATCCGAATGAACTGAAGCTCCTGTCAAGAAAAGGATGTTGCAAGCAAGTTTGGATCTCCAAAGTGGAGATATTCAAAGGTACATATCTCTCTCCTCTTTGTTCTCATTAAAGTCAATGTCAAAGTTTCTAATTCAGTTTTTTTTATGTTGCTATCCATCAGGTATTTTATCTATTGTTGTATGTTAGATAAAGCCACAAAATCCCTACAAACTTAGAGAATCAAAGGTACAATCTTTAACCCTCTCTTGCTGCCTTCCATGCATGATTCAATACCTTAAATTACCTCTGAAATTAGATGAGAATGTGAAGTTTTACATGGAATTCATCAAAACTTTACAACAATTATATGACCCTACTTATAGTAGGAGAAGGCTTAGCACTTTTTTTACAACAATTATATATGCTCTTGAATTCTTAAAATTTTAAGGCTAAAAATTTGGGTTTAGCATGCAAATTAACCTAAGTTCAAGCCATTAATTAGCTAGAATTTTTAGCACAGAAAAATAGAAATTTGGGGAAAATGACATGCATTTTCTTATGGAATCCTGAGAAGGATGAAGCAATTCATAAATAAAGAATCTAATATAAGTAACCGAGCCTTCAAAATTTCAAAAAAAAACTCAACCTCAAAACAGGATGACTTGCCTTTATAATTGAAAGCAAGACTCCTATTAATCAACTGCATGTTCTTTACATCAAGGACATGCTCAATTACTATTTCAATGATAAAGAGAGTCTTAAAGTCGATCATAAGATACTTTGATGCATTTATGGCTAAAGATGCATTATTTTTGGATTAAATCCTAATAAGGATGATGTCAATGCTTATAGACTGAACATAATTCATATCAAAATAATGTCATATCCCCCAACAGATGAGCTGTAGACAACAGCTCGAGATTGTGAGTTATTTTAAAACATAACAAGCATTAGACCACACCAACCAAGAATTCCAACAGCTAACATGGAGCTTTACAGAGTGATTGTTATGAACTTGCTCGAACAGATAATCATGTGCCATTAACCTCCATATGTTTGGTCCAAAGTGGAAAACAAGTATTGTATCTATGAATAATGCAGTATAATATCATAATTTGGTTGCATGGGTAGAGGCTCCTATAAGAACATATGCCCCTAAGGATCTATCCATATAGCTTTTACAGTTGCTTGAGTCGCAATGTGATGAGGTTTCATCCAGGTTACAAACTAAAATTTGTCATGGGTTTCTTGTCTACAGGAAAACATGTATAATATACATATGCACAAATGGTGAAACCCAGAGACTCCTTGCTGAGGAAGAGATGATACTTTCCTAAAGGAGTCATAATGTAAATATAGCATTATAACAACATCCTAGTGTGGCCCATGAACTAACCTACTTTGCTACCTACATGAACAATGTCTACGCGATTCAAAGTGATACGTAATAGCTTCTTGATAACCCCTTTATATTATATAGCATTGACATTTTCTGAGAATTCATATTTTAAAATATTAAAACTCCTCTCAAAGTCAACAAATGATTTCTCAAGATCTTTACGAATAACAAATCATCAATCAATTGATCATTATGCATAGTCTACTATTCATACAATTTATTATATATAGGATGTTATGGCAAATGACCAGAAAATACCCCTCTTTTGATGTTTCAACTGGAACTGGTACAATTGAGACATGATTCTTGTATAGGTACCATACAAAACAAAATGATAAAGACTAGCTAGATCAATATCCAAAGCATAGATGGTAATCTTATAATTTTAGAAATAATAACATGTAACTTCAAAGACCGATCATCGTCAAAAATTAATCTTTTAGGTATACTCTACTATTTATACATATCACCAAAGATAGGTAGTGACAAAATACCTAGATTTGTAAAGTCAACCATTAAAGAGATTGAGAAATGATGGGATAGATGAATAAGTGAATCAATGATGAATCAGTTATATCAAATAAGCTCGTTGATCAAAAAGACATAGATCTGTACAATCAACCACATAAAGGATTAAGAAAGGATGAGGGATCAAGTCAGTGATGACTAATAATTAAGAGTGCCAGACACGGTGACCTTTACACTTGACTGTGCGAGGGTGCGGTGACCCTCAGCTGGGCGGGAGATTAGGAAGCCCAGTTAGGGCAGCGGCCGCTTAGTACGCGGGTCTAGGATCCTAGTCTTTTTCTCGATTTTTTTCGCGAGCGCTCGCAGTTTTTACACCTCTCTGGGATCCACAGGTTCTCTTTTAAAGATCAGTTCCGCTGACTCTTGTTCTTTAGGGTACCTAGGCTGGATGACCCTTGGTTTTAGGTTTTCGAGCTCGTTAGCCCGTACTGGTCGGGCCGTTTTTTTTTTAGAGTGACTTTTCCGGAGAGTCTCTCTCACCCGTCTCAGTGGCGTAGTTTTGGAGTAGACCTATCCCTCTATTGGACCGCCCTTCCAATTAGAGGGCGAGACGGAAGAGCCTTTTGTAGGCTACCTCACAGCTTGAGTTTTGTTTACTTTTCGCCAACAGACTTGGCGATGCTAGATTTGAATCATCCATGTATACATCTGAATCCTCTATGGCTACATCTGAATCAGTTACAATTGAATTTGGAGCTACATTTGAGATTAGATTGAGTCACAAATGAGTTTGGCTAAAGTTGAGATGAATTACAGTTGAGTTGGTTGTAGTTGAGCTTAGTTTCCATTAAGATAGTTACTGTTCCGCCAGTATTTCCTGATGAAGAGAAAAGATCAATTTATGAAAATCATCCTTATCAGACTACGAGCTACTACTACAGTTGATTGAATTAGCTAGTGGACGTGTTGGGAACTTAGTTAGGATGCATTTTACTCCACCGCATGCCTACGGAGGCACCCCAACCCTAAGGCTTCCTTACTGCCTTAGAGTCACAGTGTGAGGTCTTATCTAGACCAAGACCACAGACTATCCACTAAGCTTGAGAAATTCAATATGAAAAGAATCAAAACATCAGACTCATCATCTACACTTACTATGGTCTATCCTCATGACTCACAAACATCAAAAGAGACTCGAATCATCTCAACCATGTCAATCATTAAATACTCAGGATATCATGATCATTTCAATCATGATAGCCATTGAATAAATCATTGGAACATGAAATTGATGGGGAAGAAGGGAAATCATATACAATTTTATACTGGAGTCACATCTTAGAATCATAATATGAGGTCACACTCAGATCAAGATCCCAGATTATCCACTAAATTTGATTGACTGGATAAAGATCAAGAACAAAGACTCAACATCCACATCTTAAGATCCATTAAACATGATTTATAATTAATTAAAAGGTGACAGTTTAAATATGGATCATATAATCTTTGTATAAAAATGATTAATATGGGTAATTAATGTAGGATGAGTAGAATGGGATTTTACATACCAAACAACTTGAAAGCCTGTTTCATTGCAAGTAACTTCAAATTTTAATTGTCACGCTCAATTTACTTGCTTTCTTTTGGAGCCACTAAATTTCCTATTATTTCTAATTAATGAGATTTACTCAACATTTATTGATGTTCTTTTCTCCCTATTGCATGGATTGCAGGCATAATACCTGCATCGTGGTATGGAGAGAGTTGAACGTCAGTTTCTGCAGTAAAACATATCAGGTATGTATGCTATAGTTTGTTCAAGGTATTATATAATGCTTTTATTTCTCTTCTGATATAATTGGGATGCATGTACATAATGCAATTTTTGTTGTTACATGTTAACTGCTATGGAATTTATTGCAATAATGGTGGCATACTGTAGTTCTGTGGCTTATTGGTTAATTTGTGAATGTCATTCATAAATGTGAAAAAAAATCCCTAATTTCCAGTTTCCTAATGCGATCTCTAGCAAACATGATATTACGGGTAATATGTAAACGGGTATCCCAGATCCGAGAAGGAGCGGGCCTCACAGACGCGGAGGTGGAAGGCGAGAGGAGGCAGGAGTGGGGGGAAGAAGGGATGGTATAGTTGGCAAATGTGAGATAGAATGTAAGTCAAGATAGTCAAAATTTGACGGATTCTGTCAATTATAACAGAAAAATGAATGGAAATTAACAAAAGGTTATGCCATATACTGGTTAACAACTATTTAGGGTTCTCCACGTATTTCACGTTTACGAAGGAAAAAGCGCACAAATATGAAATTATACGGTGTCATATGTATCCTAAAATTTAAAATAACAAATAAAACTCATATTTCATAATGCCCCATGGTTGTTGTCCTTCATATCTTCTTATGATTTATTCTCCAAATTTCACATTTTTTCCATGTCATATAGTAGTACATTGCTTTGTAGTCCATCATATATTGCATACATTAATGGTCAACCACATCTGTGAGGAAACGATATAAGAATAATTGTCCTCAGATGTCGACGATATTCATGACCTCAAATATCAAGTGGTCATCGAGCGATCAATATTAATATCACCATTATTGATAGCCATCGCAAATGCCCATTGAGCGAAAAGAGAAAGATGCGACTAATATTGTCCACATCGAGCAAAACATATTAAGAAAACAAGAAGAGTTTTCACCGTCTCGCATATCTTTAATATTTTGTCGACATCGGTGATACATCGCTGACATAGAGTGGATACCCTGGAAAAAAAGATATATACCCCCTTATTGATATGCTGACTTAGTGAACTGACATATCACCAACATGTCACCTATATTTAAGGTCATGAACAACACAAAGTTAGTTTGAAACCATGTGATGCTAAGTTGAATGGTTCACGATACATGGGACTCGAAGGGAACAAGGGCAAGAAGTGGAATCATTGATCGATGATCTCCATTTCTGAGATAATATGACATGTGTCACGAAAATCATAGACCTGGTTGTGTCTGCATTGATGATTGTGTACAATGATAAGAAAGTGATCATATGATAAAAACGAGTCATTATAGCGGTCTATGAAATAATGTGGCATGAGGGAAAAGGTGAAAAAAATATTAGCATATGCATACGGCACAACCATTTCAAGATGTCTTAAAAAGTCAACAACACAACATAAAAAATACTTTTGCAATGCATAAACTTACAAATCTAACTAATAAGTAGCATATTAATCGATGCGGTCTATCCTACTACAAGATGCACATTGAGCTTAACCTTTGCTCATGGTATGAGCTCATGGTATGAGTAGTTCTGTCACGTACTCCGCCACATTAATAGGATAAGTTATAACTTCCTCTGTCCTCTGACTAACATCAATTTGATCCGTGAACATGGATCAACAATCTAACTACAACATAGGTTCCTCATACTACCCATATCTGATGTTGATGATGCCATCGAACATCTCCTTACTTGTTATGGCCAACTACATTGTAGATATGTCTAGATAAATGGCTCATAATTCAAAGATGAATGGCTGGATAACTCGAAGATAGATACATAATACTTTTGCAAAACTAGATAAATGGTCAAAGGAGAAATATGATAATAGCAGCAGATAATGGCTTGTTGAACTAATGGGGCTTGAAATAATTGGGTTGAAGCTTCTGGGGTTGTAATTGGTGATGCTGCAATGGGATGTGGCATTATAGTGGTTGGAAGCCCTGGTGGCGGAGATGGCGATCATTTGGTGTGGCTAGGTAAACTTGTGGTTGGCAAGCAGAGCGATGGAAATACTCCTAAACGAGCAGGGCTGGATGGATTTACAGCATGATATCAATTGGAGCAAATGTGCAGACACATAAGGTAGTGGTAGTCGAACTAGATCTACAAGCATGGTTGTTGCATCAACAATGGTGAGTCTAACATATCCTAAGGCAACGTCGTTGACTGATGAGAAGAGGGAAAGGTGACATCGTCGATGACAAGGATGTGGTGGAGATGGGTAAGGGCCAAGCAAGATATAACCTAAAGTCTAAAACAAGAACTTAGATAATATATGAAACGGAACAAAATAGAATAGATTACAAATGAACCCTCATCATCTATATACATGAGACTAGGGTTAATGAGAGTACATAGAAATATAAAAAATACAAGAATACCCATGAGGGCTTATAACTCTCATGTAATCTAACATATGAAAACACCTCCGGGTTAAGCAATGGACCACACGCCAACTTGCACATTAGCCATATAATCATGCATCATGCCTTATTTGTGTATGGTACTCTCATGTAGAAGCCACATGCCCCACAATCTACATGTGTGTCGCTGCTAATCTTGTGTGGACTCCAATCTCACCTCCTTATCTGATTGGATTTGTGGTCTACATTACACAATCCTCCACATACTTTAATAAACAACACAAACAAACTTCGAGGAACTTTGTAAAAATGATCTTTGAAAAACACAAAACTTTGAACTGAATGTTCCTAGAAGTATCCCCACATGTAGATGAGGTATACCCACTTCAGCAATACAACCCTATTCATGTCTCAAGAGGAGGTATCCCGTGATCACCATCCTCCTTCGAGTGTGTAACAGAATCGTAATCTACTAGGTGCATCCCTTTGGCAGTTTGATTGGATGTACCCACAAGAATCTCCTCATAATCTGTTGGAGCATTCGTTGTATGCGCCTAGTGTGTTGTAACAGGGTGAATGGATCCTGGAGGAAATCCATTTACCCCATCCAGTGTTTAGTCCCACATCGTCCAGTGGTGGGACTTGGAGGCTCTGGAGAGGCTATATAAGGAGCCCTAGATCTCATGTACTCATTGAGAAAAAGCAATGCATAGCATGCCCCTTTGAGGGCTTCTCCCGTGGTTTCATCCCGCTCCTCACGGAGTAGGGTTCCACATAAAATCCCGTTCTTTCTTGTTCTTTATCATTTTCCATGTTACGCTTCCGCTTCCGATTTTCTAACATGGTATCAGAGCGGGTCGATTCTCGAGGAGTTTTTGTATGTTCTTTATGTTTTCTTCGAGAATCGATTATCAAAATCAGTTCTCGACCGTTCTTGTAATTTCTGTTCTTAACGATTGTTCGAGAGTTTTTTTTCAAGATCATGATTCCAGTTCTAGGGTTTCCATGTGGAACCCTAATCCATGTGCTGTTCATTCACTCGGTCTGCAGCCACATCTCAGGCGGCTGCCCTAGCCACCTTCAAACCCCAGCAGCATCGGCCAGGCCCTCAGGCCGCAAACATCCTCCCTGCGCGAAGCGCTCCTTCCCAGGCGAGCCCATCTCGCGCGCAGGCGGCGCATCTCTGGCACGGCGTGGTGTACTCGATCTCCTCCAGGCAGGCGAGATGAAGAAACCCCAAACGACGGTCCACGCATCCTACATCGCGCGGGCTCGTGCAGCCCAGGCAGCATCTCTCCCTCAAGCGCATGTGCTCCACGCGATTCTGCAGATCTCTGGTCCCTGCGGCAGTCAGCGCAGGTGGTGACCTCCAGGCGAGCCCATTCCAGTTTCCTCGCCCTGTCGGCGACCCCTAACGACTCCAGGCTCCAGCGATACGCACTCGCAGCATTCTCTCCGCGCCGATCGTTTTCGTCAGATGGTTGATTTGTAATCGTTGTTGTTGCTGATCGTTGTGGTGAATGATTGATTGAAAGCAGTCTGCATAGCAAAATGTCAGATCCATTCGTTCCTGTCCGTGTAGATCCCTCATCAATAGCGGCGCAAAACACCATCGCCGCCCTAGCTCCAGTTCCTGTCAGCATACCTCGTGCACATGTACGCACAGCAGTGCCCTAGCGGCACCCTGGCGGGGCGGCATAGCGCCTCCATCACAATCTCCAACGGTGCGTGTTTTCCGATCTCCCAGGCGGCGACCAGCAGGGCTCCCGCAGCCCCTTTCCGACCAGTCGCCCCTCGTGCAGGCAGTTTCTCCCCCTCGCGCGACGCTCTCCTCCAATCCTTCCAGGCGGCGCCGCCCCTGTGGTCCGCATGCTGCTGATCGGCGGCGGCTTCCACCTCCCCACGCGCGAGCCCACCTCCCCTGGCTCTTTCCCCTCGCGCGATGATGCTCTAGCAACGAAGATCCCAGCAAATAGGCGGCCCCCGCCTTTCTCCCTTCAGGCAGCGCAGGAGATATGAGATGGGAATGCCCCCATCGTAGGCGGCAGAGGTTCGAACCCTAGGGGCCCGTGACTTAAAAAAAAGGTGGGGGATTACTTATTGTAAAGCCCAAGTGGGCATTGTTTTATTATAAAAAAAGGGAGAAAGGGGGATGCTGCTGTTCGGATCCAGTGGGCCGAAGAAAAAAAGGTGTGGAGGAATTATTCAAGAAAAAAAAGAAAAAAAAGTCGCGTAGAAAAAAAAGGCGTACGTAAGAAAAAAAATAATTTGCAAAAGCCGAAAACAAAGATGTCAACGGCTTTAAAAAAATGTTTCAAAAAAAAAGAGAGGAGATGACGGCTTATTAAAAAAAAGAGAGAAAGCCGCAAGGAATTTTTTGAGGATATTCATTTTCCCCATTTTATCTTGTCTTCTCCCAACTTTGTCGATGATGTTTTCCGACAAGTATGGGAGAAAGGGGGAGTATATATGTAGAGTCACAGGGCTGTTCATGATCCAGATTCCAGATTCAGATGCCAGTCTCCAGACCAGCCAGTTGATCAGACTCTACAGTTGTTCAGACTCGACGATCATTGTTTCTGAGTCTCTAGTTTCAGACACGCACGAGTGTGCGGTCATTGTCAGATGAGCATATGTTGCCATCATTTGTTCGAGATCCCCATCATTCTTGTTGTTGTTCGGCCAGAGTTTTCATGTGAGCCATAGGGACTCCAGAGTAGAGGACCATTCCCTTAAGGGCAAGGGTTTTCATGTGGTATCATAGGTACACCAGAGCAGTGCACCATTCTCTGAGCCAGATGGGAGAGACCCAGTTCTCCGATGAGGAGACTTCAGGCGCAAGTTCAGACTCGATGGTCAGATTCTGAGTCTTCAGTTGACTCACACTCCAGCCCGTTCGTCCTCCTCACCTGCACGGCATGAGAAGCAACGTCCTCGACTGCAGCAATGTGCGCGTTGGGTTGATATTGTCCGTAGTGTCCTGTATCGTTGAGTTGAGTTTATTTCGGTTTGTCCAAGCTGAGCATTGCATGCTCCAGCTTAAGGGGGAGTGTTGGAGCATTCGTTGTATGCGCCTAGTGTGTGGTAACAGGGTGAATGGATCCTGGAGGAGATCCATTTACCCCATCCAGTGTTTAGTCCCACATCGTCCAGTGGTGGGACTTGGAGGCTCTGGAGAGGCTATATAAGGAGCCCCAGACCTCCTGTACTCATTGAGAAAAAGCAATGCATAGCATGCCCCTTTGAGGGCTTCTCCCGTGGTTTCATCCCGCTCCTCACGGAGTAGGGTTCCACGTAAAATCCCGTTCTTTCTTGTTCTTTATCATTTTCCATGTTACGCTTCCGCTTCCGATTTTCTAACATAATCGATTCTATGAGATCATGAATCCCACAAGGCAACAACATGGAACTAGGATGGTTGACTGCCTTTGCTAACACCAAATGCCCACCTCACAACAGAAAGGTCGGTATTCAAAGAGCTTTTATTCCAACTTCTCAATGGCTGGGAACCAATCTACAAGTCTAATGCGGCTGTAACTTAGAGGTAACCACATGTAGCGATCGAAAGTGAATCACGATTAATGTTTAATAATAAACCATATTCAGTAGGCTCCTCGTGTGACAGGTTAAACTGAACCATAATAGAACTGGTCTGATTAATCCTTAGACCAGACAACTCCTTGAAGATATCATGAATTGTTGTTATTCACATTGCCTCTTCCTTCCCCTTCATGAAGAGGATGGAGTCGTTCGCATAATGAAGCACGAAAATGGACATCTGCTAGCATGTATCCTACAGAGAGACCCCGGTGTACCACTCGTTTCAACATGAAGGCATGGATGTTAGTTGCTAGAACAAAAAGAGCAAGGTTGTCAGGGCTCAACCAAGGCAGACACCTAGGTGTGGTTGAAAGAAAGCCTTCTGGTCACCTGTTAACCAGAACCACATAGAATGTTGTTGCAACACATCTCTTCATCCATGAAATCCACAGTTTCGGGAAGCATCTTCTTTCCATAGAGGATCATAAAAAAGCATCTCTCCAGACAGTAATAAGCTTCAATAAAATCCACTTTCTACTACAACCTACTTGTATGCTTCCTCGTACAATCTGCCACCATCACCATGGCCTCTCAAGGTTGTCTACAATCTGTCTCCCTGGAACCAAAATAGAATGCATCTGGCATATGATGTCATCCATAACATCTATCAACCTTTGTTGGATAGGACCTTGGCCAGCACGAGGTAAATAGTGTTCGACAACGCGATGGGGTAGGATTCCTCCACTCATTCTAAGACCTTCATTAAAAGGAACAAAGGCGCTATAATATTGTAGAAAATGAGAATGAGGAAGCGTAATCATAGATAAAAAACAATAAGAATGCTAGGACTTTACGTGGAACCCGACTCCATAAGGATCGGGATGAAATCACATGAGAACCGCCTTAAAGGGCTAATTTATATGTTAATCTCTCTCACTGAACACAGAAGGTGTGGGGCTTTTTATATAGCCCCCCCATAATGACCAAGTCATACTTATCGATGATATGGGATTAACATAGGTGCATGTGGTAACTGGACTCTGAAGGGATCCAATTACCCGCCTATGGACGCATACTCTAACACTCCCTCTCAAGCGGAAGCATGCAATGCTCAGATTGGACAAATAGAACATGCAGAGAAGAGAATGAACGTTTTGTTTATTCCATGAGTCTAGGATTTCTTATATAGAGAGAAACCTAGAGTGCAAAATGGGGGAAATACATATATCTAAAGGATTACATGACTCAAATAAAATAAAAAATACAATAACTCTAACACTCCCCCTCAAGTTGGAGCATATCTGTCGATTATGCTCAACTTGGAAATCAAATACAAAAGGCGCTTCTTCTTTCGTACCTTTGTGAAGATATCTATAAGCTAAAGTTCGGTGGAGATGTGTGGAGTATGGAATAGTAATCTTTCCTCCTCGTACTACATCATGAATAAAGTGATAGTCAACCACAGTGTGTTTAGTCCACTCATGGAATACAGAATTGGTGGCGATGTACGTAGCAGACTTGTTGTCACAGTATAAAGCTATGGGAGTAACAACTGAAAGTCCAAGTTCATGTAAAAAAGAAGAGAAGCCATGTGATCTTGTAGGTGGCTTGGGCCATTACCCTATATTCTGCATCCTCACTCAATCTGGAGATCATTGTCTGCTTCTTGTTTCACCAAGTAACCAAGTTGCCCCCAACGAGCATGGTATATCTTGTAGTGGATAAATGGACCTCAGGCAAACTAGCATAGTCAGCATCTGTATAGGAGAAGACATCGGTGTGACCATTGACCCCATATAAGAGTTTACATTTGGGAGATTCCTTCAAGTATCGAAGGATCAAAAGAACATCCTACCAATGACTGTAAAAGGATCTCTCCATGTGCAGTCTAGCTCTGCTCGCAGCATATGGTATACATGGCATAGTAATAATGAGAATCGAGATAGAGGAGTTTACCCACTAGGCTTTTATAACGTGTAGTATCTCAAATGCAGGATCAGTAGATATGGAATGCTTCCTCACTTTTGCAGGCATGCCAGATGGTTTGCATCCAAGTAGTCCAACCTTAGTAAGAATGTTGAGGCAATACTTCCTCTATGAGAAACGAAGCCCCTTGTAGTACATCACTTCAATGCCAAGAAAGTAACGGAGTTGGCCAAGATCCTTCCTAACAAAGACCTTTTGGAGGAAGGTCTTGGTCTCCGAAATGCCAGCTTCATCGTCTCCAGTGAAAACCATATTATCAATATAGACAACGATGATAAATGTGATAGTAGATCATCGTCTGACGAATACAGAGTAATCAGATGTCATCCTCTGAAAGCCAAGAGTGTTGATATCAATAGTAAGTCTGTCAAACCATGCCTTAGGGCTCTACTTAGGCCATAAATGGCCTTACATAGTCAGCAGACACACTCCCCCTCAACTACATAACCTTGTGGCTACATCATGTAAACCTCCTCCTTAAGGTCACCATGGAGGAGGATGTAGTTCACATCAAGTTGAAAATAGGCCAGGCTTTATCAGCAGTAACAAAAAGAATGGTGCATATGGACCCCATTCTGGCAAATGGAGAGGTCTAAAAATAATCAACATTATAGGTTTACGTGAAGACTTTTGCAACTAATTCAATTTTTAATCTGTTAATGGACCCACCAAGCGAATGTTTGATCGTGAAGACCCATATGCATGCGACAGGATGAACTCTCGGGGAGGCATGGCACAAGCGCCCACGTACCCCATGAGGTAAGGGTATCCATCTCCTCGTGCATGGCTTATCGCCAGCCATGGTCTTGCAGTGCACTGTGATGATCTCCGGGAACAGTAGTGGCCATTAAGGCATCTGCAAACCTCTTGTCACAGTTAGATAAACCATCGGTAGAAGTACAATATGACATCGGGTGAAAAGTACATTGCTTTTTTTTTGTGGATGGTTATAGGAAGCTCCTCAGGCACACCAGGGTTAGCAGTGATAAAGCACATGAAGAGGCCATATCATCCTAGAAAAAAGGAACATGAGTGCTTTCGTTTATAGGCGATTGGTGGTGGTAGTAGATCCAAAGGGATGTCACCCACAGTCTACGTAAAGAAACTAGTCTGCTTAAAAAAAGTGGCATCTGCGAAAATGTAGTATTGACGCCCAATCAGAGCGCTAATAGCCTTTTTTAGTACAAGAGTACCCAAGAGAGACACACTTAATGGCCATAGGTGACAAATTATCAGTTGTGTGGAAGTTGTGAAAAAAGCAATGCAACTAAAAGCCTCAGTGGCAAAGGAAAAGGAAACTGGGTATAATAGAGAGAAAGGAAAGCCCCCTATAAGACAAAAGATGGAATCTTGTTTATGAGATGAACAGTAGTAAGGATGGCATCCCCCCAATAGCACTTGGGAACATTCATGTGAGTAAGAAGAGACCTGGCAATATCAAGATGTCCGAGTTTCCTTTCTGCTACCCCATTTTAGTGGGAGGTATACGAGCAGAGTGTTTGACCAACAATCCCCTGGGAGGCAAAGAATGACATCAAGTCATGTTATGTGAACTCGAAAGAAAATATCAATTCGAATAATTTGGACACAGGTAGAGAAAGAAGTTTTGACATGTTGAGAGAAATTATTGATAATTTTATTGATCTCTGAGCGTTCCTTTATTAAATAAACCTACGAGGATCCATTATAATCATTTCGAAAGGCAATTAAATATCTATGACCACTTAGAGTTTGGACCAGACAAGGTCCCCAAACATCACAATCAAGGTTCAGAAAGGCGGCCCACGCGGCCGCATATGCGTATTCAGGTCCCCTAGCGCACCGTACTCAATATGTGCTCAAATGCGCTCAAATGGCATGTACGGCCCGAGTATGCCATATATGTGGCCACATATGCGCCCGCCATTGTATTAGAGCCCCCCCCCCCTCGCCCATTTATTTCAAGTAAAACCATAAACCACACCCTCGCGATCCTCCACCTCCCCGAGTTTTCTCCAACTCACAAACCCTCTCGTGATCCGCCACCTCCCCAATTTTTCTCCTTCAAGCCCTAGGCAATGCGCTCTTCTCCTCCACCTCCTCTCTCGAGTTGCTCCTATGCCTTCCTTCGGCAACACGAATGCTACTTCGCCTTCCCTGGGCGACGCAGCTGCTCCTTCGCCTTCCTTAGGTGATGTGGACTGCTCCTCCACCTTCTCTCGAGGATCGAGTTTCTGCTCCTCGCCTTCCCTGAGCAGCGCGCGAGCCTGCACCTTCGCCTTCCCTCGAAAAAACGCTCCTATCCCTTCCCTCGAGTCGCAGCAACTCTGTTAACCCTCGGCCAAGACCTCTGCCTTCCTTAGGCAGTGTGTGCTCCTCCTCCTCCACTGAATCTCCGCCTCCAACAGCCACCATGTACTCTCCGAGCCTATGAAACCACATTCTTTCTTTGTTATAGAGTTTCAAATCTATTGTTTTCATATAACCTTGTATTATAGTTATCAAATTTATTTTTCAATGGGTTATTATAGTTTTCAAATTTATCCTTTTATTGGGTTATACTTTTTGTTTCTGGCGAATAATTAGCAAGAGATGTGATGATATACCAACATGTTGGTTTTAATTTAAAAAAACTGATATACTAGTGGTTTTTGTGAGAATTTGCAGCAAAAGAGTAGTGTAGATTTTTTGTGGCATGCTAAAGGTTTTTTGCATAAACAAGGTACAAAGTTGATGCTTAAAAAAAAGTGAAGATGAATAGTTGTTGTGGAAAAAATGAAATGAAAAGATGCATTACTCGTAGCTCACTTATATAGGAGAAAAGCTCTAGGGAATATTACATAGATACTCAACAAAAATAAATAAACTACTGAATAACATATAAGAAGATATAAATATCTCAACACTCCCCCTCAAGCTGGAGCATAAATGTCTATCATGCTCAGCTTCGAACAGCATCGGTGAAACGGTCCCTTGGCAAGTGCTTTGGTGAACATGTCAGCAATCTGATCGCCTGAACCAACGTGAGATGTAAATATAAATCCCTTTTGAATCAGATCACGGGTGTAGTGACAGTCAACCTTAATGTGCTTTGTTCTTTCATAAAAGGCAGGATTATTCGCTATAAATAGCACAGCTTGATTATCATATTGTAGGTGCATAGGAAGAGGCACCTCCATAGTTAGGTCAGTCAGGACAGACTTGACCCACATCATTTATGTGCTCCCTTGAGCCATTGCCCTATACTCTGACTCTGCGCTAGATAGGGCTACAACTATCTGTTTCTTGCTCCTCCATGAAACCAATAAGCTACCTACAAATACAATGAAACATGAAGTTGACTTTCTATCCTTCGGACACCCAGCATAGTCTGCATCCAACATCTTGACACTGTCAGGGTGGTGTCTCTCCTGAATAGAAGTCCTGCACCTGGAGACGACTTGAGATACCTTAAGATCATGTTGACTGCATCTATATGAGACGGCCTGGGTTGCTCAATAAATTGGCTAACCCTGCTAATTGCAAACAATATATTTGGCCTGGTAATGGTGATATACAGTAACTTCCCTACTAGCTCTATGTACTGTCTCTTATCTACCTCTGTAGTGTCATCATCATAAAGCTGTGCATTAGGATCCACCGGAGTAGTAGCAGGTCTACATCATGTCATATCGATCTCGGATAAGAGATCAATGACATATTTTCTCTGCGTCATTACCATCCCCTGCTAGTTTCTTGCAAACTCTAGTCCAAGAAAATACCTCAGCTTACCCAGATCCTTGGTCACGAACTGTTGTCCAAGAAAATCCTTGACTTTCTGAATTCCTTCACTATCACTGCCTGTGACAATAATATCATCCACATAAACCAAAATAGCAACCATGCCTTTTTGGGTCCTCTTAACAAAGAGAGAATGATCAGCAGTAGATCTGACAAAGCTCTGTAGTTCAATCAACTCTGAGAGCTTCTGAAACCAAGCCCTCGGACTCTGCTTAAGACCATATATGGCCTTGTGAAGTTTACACACCATGCTAGACTCCCCCTCAGCAGCAAACACTAGTGGCTATTGCATATACGCTTCTTCATGCAAGTCTCCACATAAGAAAGCATTCTTGACATCTAATTGGAAAAGAGGTCAGTCCTTGACCACATCAACAGCAACAAGAATGCGTAATGTAGAGTGATGCGCAATAGGAGAAAAGGTGTCTTGGTAGTCCACCCCATATGTTTGGGTGAATCCACGAGCCACCAACCGTGCCTTGTATCTGTCAACGGAACCGTCTGCACGGTATTTAATAGTAAACACCCATTTACTGCCGACAATAGACGCACCTGGGGGAGCGGAAACGACACTCCACATACCACGAGACTGTAAAGCGGCCATCTCCTCTTCCATAGCAAGACGCCAAGGACCACTCTGTAATGCCTCCTGATAGGATTTGGTATCTACATCGCTGATAAGGCAACAACAAATCTCTGAAAGTCCCAGATAACCGCGCTAGAGAGACGTGAGAGGACATGGGATGCATTGTACATGCACGCCGCTTCCTTCTCAGAGCAATAGGAACATCCAGATCCATTGTATTCTCAGAAGTAATATCTTCCAAAGCATCCTGCACACTTAAATCAACAGTGCCATTAGTAGAACTCAAGAGCTCAAGACATACCTTGGGTATGCTGGATGTTGGCGGAGACACATGAGCATAAGGTCTGTACTGGTAAACCTGAGGAAAGAAAGTAGGTGTCGCGGGAGGTGGTGGTGGTGGTGGAGATGATGGTGGTGGAGGTGGTGGTGGTGGAGAAGGGGAGATAGGTGGAGGTGGCATGTAAACCTCTTCTCCACACTGTGAAGAAACGAGCTTGTCACCTGTAGGAGAAAAATACATGATGGATTCAAAGAAGGTGGCATCTGCACTAACATAATACCTTCGCCGAGCAAGGCCAAAGCAACGATACCCCTTCTGCGTCTTGGAATACCCAACAAACACACACTTGACTGCTCTAGGAGAGAGCTTGTCAAGCCTTGGAGACATCTGATGAACAAAGGCAAGCATCCAAAAACCCGAGATGTAAGAGAAAAGAGATTCTTCTCGGGAAACGCAATCGAGAATGGAATCTTTTCCCCCAAAATCGATGAAGGCATACTATTTATCAAATAATAAGCAGTGAGGACAGCATCTCGCCAGTAAGAGTGGGGAGCACAACTCTGAATTAGAAGAGTCCTGGTAACGTCCAAGAGATGACGGTGTTTCCTTTCAGCCACACCATTCTGTTGAGATGTATAAGCACAAGATGTCTGATGTACAATACCATAAGATCTAAGAAATTGAGTGAGTTGAGTGCTACAGAATTCAAGTGCATTATCAGAACGAATATACTTGACATTCACAGAAAAAACATTCCTTATTTCATTAATAAAGGACTGAATGATAGAACTAGCATTAGACTTGTTCTTAAGCAAAAAGACTCACAACAATCTAGATAACTCATCAACAGCAATGAGATAAAAACGATGTCCCTGAAGATCGGGAGTACGACTGGGACCCAAAATATCCAGATGATACAACTCAAAAAGACCATGACGACTTTGACCCTGACGACTCTGGAATGTAGACCTATGATGCTTCCCAAGCTGGCAGGACTCGTATAGGAATGTAGAACGTGGAGAGATCTGAGGAAGAACATGATGCAGCTTTTGCAGAGGAAGATGACCAAAGCGAATATGTCATGTATACGGAGAAACAGATCCAGTGCGAAGAGAAGAAGCAGCAGCATACGGAGATTCCACTAGTCAGTAAAGACCTCCTTGCTCAAGGCCAGTACCAATCGCCCTGCCCGTTAGAATGTCCTGAAACACATGAGCATAAGGGTCAAATATGGCACGGCAATGAAGATCCTTGGTAATCTGACTAATAGATAATAAGTTCATAGAGAATTCAGGGGCATAAAGAACATTCTAAAGTCACATTTCAGGGGTTAACAGCACCTCCCCCTGACCAGTAATAGGGGAGTACGTCCCATCAGCTATCACCACGGATCTGCCTGACTGAGTCGGGCTAGAGGTACTAAATTGGCCTCTATCACCACAAAGGTGATGGGATGCTCCTGAATCCATGATCCACTCTGACAGGTCTGCCCTGTAACAACTGGTGAAAGCATATGTTATACCTATGGTAGAGGTAGTGGCTGAGGCTGAGGCTGCTACTTCCGAAGGTCCTGACTGCGAGCTAGTTGATCCGAGGGACGGCATGATCTCCCTAAGTCGAGCAACTAACTCATCAAACCTCTAGTCAGATGTGCCAGAAGAACTGTTGTGGTGTTGGATCTGGTCTGCCACGCGAGCTAATGCAGGAAACCCATGTTTAGAATAGCATGTTTCCTCTGAATGACCTGGACTGTGACAAAAAGTGCAAGGCTGACGAGGAGGTCTACTGCTCCCTCCTCTTCCACGGCCTCCTCGGCCACGGAACTGTGTACTACTCCCCCTACCGTGAGACGCCGCCATGGCTGAGGAAGTTTGAGACATGGGAGAGCCACCATAAGATATGGAGAGTTTGATCAGTCGGCGATATGCTTCCTCCATCGGAGGTATAGTAGCATCAGTAAGAATCTGTGCTCTACCTGCTTCATACTCAGGATCCAATGCTGCTAGAAAGACTCGGGTCATCACGGAATCCCTGTAGGCCTTGAGCTACTCTGGCGTAGCAGTCAAGGGAATGTAACCATGTAACTTCTCAAACATACCCCTCAGAGAAGTGTAAAGGGTATGGAGAGGGTGACCATTCTGCTTCGAAGTGAGATGTCATGTTGAAATTGCAGAATTTTTGATTCATTCTTAGCTGGAGAATATATAGCAGCAAGAATATCCCATATAGACTTTGTTGTGGGCTGACTCAAGATGTCATTTGCTATCTCCATGGATACTGTTCCAGAAAGCCATACTCGTGCATACGCATCATCTGCCTACCGTGAGGCATTAACCCCAGTCTTGTCAACGGGCTCCTCCTATGTGAGGATATGTTTCTTGCCATTGCATTGCATTAGACTCATGAACTGTATGGCCCACAATTCATAATTGGTTCCATCCATCTTTACAATGGGTGCTAGACCTTTGAAGGCACCCAAGGATGGAATATCTCCTTTGTTGTCAGACATAATGACAATAATTTCTCAAGACTGAGGTTGCAAACTCGGATAAGAAATGTCCACACAGACATTTAGGAAGATGGTTGTGGGTGTAGATTAATACCACAACCACTTCCATGCCTTGAACTTCTATGAAAGGCTGGACTGAGATGCTCACGGGTGTACGAAGATGATCACAAGTGCGTAGGAGAATCGACATACAGATGCACAGGCGCGTGGGGCGAAGGCGCGCAGATGCACGAGCGCAAAGCGCGGGAGCAAGTGCGCACCAAAAACCGCAGACACGCGCGAGTATAGGTGCATCCGCGCTAGGGCGCAAGCGTGCACCAGTGCAAGCACGAGCCGCACTCAGTGCAGGCATGCGCGAGTGCAGGCGCGGGCCGCACGAGGGCGCAGGTACACGCGAATGCAGGCACGAGCGCATGTGTGTGTGGCGGCTCAAGGGTATAGGCGCACGCTCGAGCACGATGAGGCAGAACTTCCGGTGGCGGCGGCGGCGTGCGAGGTTTTCGGTGGGGGCAAGGAATTAGGGCACAAGCTACGGTCTAGGACCGTCGCTCTGACACCATGTGGAAAGAAACGAAATGAAAAGATACATTACTCGTAGCCCTAGAGCTCTCTTATATAAGAGAAAAGCTCTAGGGAATATTACATAGATACCAACAGAAATAAATAAACTATTGAATAACATATAAGTAGATATAAATGTCTCAACAATTGTCATTATTTGATTAATTTGTGGCAAAGGAAGAAGAATTTATCACGGATTCTGACACTGACAATGATGATGAAATTCCTCCTGTTACTTTCGATGACTTAGATTAGGAGTTTGATTATTTATGTATGAACCTTTGTTTGAGTTACCATTCTTAGATATTTTGTTATGATTCTTATGATCAACCGATCCACTCTTTTATGTAAATGACGACTTTGGAAATGCTTTGGACCTTTGGTTGAAATCAAATTCTACAAAAAAATTCACTTCCTATTACTTACATTTTATGTTTTTTGGAAACATAAGTATTTGAATTTATATATTTTTAATTATTCTTTATTAAAATGATAGAAACCACATAATCCGCATATACTTCCGCATATACTTCTGCATGGCCGCTTTCTCGCTTCAGACCGCCTGACAGAACAAATACCGCATACCGACTTTTTGAACCTTGATCACAATAAACTAACCCAAAAAGAGTGATATGAAGTGACTCTACACGAATAGGAAAAGAAGCCCGATGATATTTCTAGAACTCACATGCCTCTCACTGGAAGGGTTTCAGAGTAGAGAGTTCAGGGAACATCATGGAGAGAGCCATGGAAGAAGGATACTCAAGAGGCAGATGCCATAGGAACGGGTCTTTGGAATTGGACGCATCATCAGCAGACTTTGAGTCCAAGGGAATGTCAAGAAAATACATGCAATTCTTCTCAAGCCCGCACCAAAAATATGCCTCGTCCGGATGTCATGAAAATAGCAACAAAACTCTTCAAATATCAAAGGCAATTAAGCTCAAGAGAAAGCTTAGGAATAGACAACAAGCTAAGAGGGAAATCAGAAGCACAGTGAACCCCAAACAGCCGGAATTTGAAGGAGGTTTCCATTGTTCCGACGGTAGTAATAGGCGAGTGGGGCCCATTGGCGACTCGAACCGACTTCACTAATGGAGAGGATTTAAAGAAAGTTAGTAGACTATTTTATCCTGACAAGTGAGCAGAAGTTGTCGAGTCAATGATCCAAACAGGAGCATTAATAAGCAAAGTTAACTACTATACATGAAGTTGTAGCCAAAGTAGCAGTGGAACTCTCAATGGTAGAAGAAGCGAACCTAGGTGTCTGAAGGATCTGCATCAGACAGAGGTAATCGATAGCATTGAATTGGACCGTCTGTCCACGAGAATCATGATCAGAAAACGCGTCTGTAATATTGTAGGTGTTCTCATAGGCATTAGGCCAAACTTCTGCCAGCATCGTTCGAACGAATGATTCCAACGAACACAGTGAATGTACTGTGCGTACTGAAGAGCGGTAGTACCTCATCCACAACCATAGCCCAGGTCACATCAACAACCAAAATCACGTCCACGGCCAAAGTCAAGTCCACGGCCTCCTCGAAAAGCTCCGCCATCGTCCTCTCACATATGATAAGAAGAGAGCAAAGTTCTCCATGAGAGTTAAAGTAGATGCTCATGCAGCAGAAGTCTCTAGTTCTTCGAGACGTCCAAAGATGACCTTCACAGTGCTGGCAATATGTCGAATATCAGAAATTGCTCCTTCACTACATGATATCTAGGATACAAAATATCAAGAAAATGGTAAACCTGCCAATCCGAATGCTTGTGTACCTGTTTGGTACAACATGAGGGTTGAAAGATCGCAAGCTTCTCGTACAGGCTAGTGAGATACATCATGCATGCCGTACTCAACTAGGGTAGAGTCACTTTAAGATGCAGACCAGATCCACCAATAGATGACAGCGAGGCACGACTTAGTCATCTTTTGGGAGTAGGTTTCCTCAAGATCATCCTTCATCTCCTTGGTTGTCTTTGAACATGTTCGATGCAATATGTGCCCCAACGTTGTTGGTCATCCAGTTGATAACCCGGTAGTTGTCTGTAAGCCAGGCATAGTAGTCTTTATCTTTCGTATCTGGAGGATCTTTAGTCAAAATATAAACATTCCACTAACCACCAATGAACACCTCAAAAGAACGAGACCAAAGCACAACGTTTTATAAGCCCTTAAGCTTGATAGTAGTGCAGTGTACCATCACGGGTGACGTAATGGCCAAGAACTTTGTCTCAGTGGGAGTAGATGTAGAGAAATCAAAGAAGTCATGTTGTTGTTCAGGTATGTCTATTAAGGCAGAAAAAACCCCTAAAAATCATGCTTGGGATATAGAAGGTCTGAAGAGGAGTAAAGCATATCAAAGGGTCCCAGGGACCCTGACGGTGGTTGGCAATGCCCGTGGGTGAGTTGTCACGATTGACAGCACTTGTGGAGGGTGTTGGTTTCCTGGTGACACCTAAGAAAGGGTGTGCAAGGGTTGTTACAGCAGATCATAGGGTCTTAGGGACCCTGATGATGGATGCATGCACCCTTGGGTATAGCAGCACCTACCTATAGGTGACTAGCGGCATCTAGGAGTGAGGGAGGGCCCTTTGACGGCACTCAGATGGTGTCGGCGGCACCCTAGGATGCAGCAACATTGCCTATTGGCACTCGACGACACCCAGGAGCTAGGTTGGGCCCTTCGGCATCGCCTAAATGGTGTTGATGGTTGTTGTTGGCATGGCCGGCGGTGGCTGCAGCACCATGGAGAGCCTCGCACGGGGTCCTAGGTGAGGGATGAGGGCCCGTGCAGGTTTTTAGTGAGAGATGAGAAGGCTTGAAGGTAGCAGTAGAATTTTTCTAGGTCAAAATACAGCCTAGGACCGTTACATTGATATCATGTGGAGAAGAGAATAAAATATGTTTATTCCTTGAGTCCAGGGTTTCTTATATAGAGAGAAACCCGAGAGTGCAAAAAGGGGGAAATACATATATGACTCCGAAGAGTCACATGACTCAAATAGACACTACAGACAATATAAACTATGTTGAGGACGTTGCTTCTCATGTCATATTGGCGAGGAGGAACTGAAGGGCTGGAGTGTGAATCGAGTCTTCTTGTCGGAGAATGTGTGCTTTGTATTGCATCTCTCAAAGTCACCTGAATTGAAATGAGTCTCCTCATCGAAGAACTTGTGCTCTGTATCTATCAAAGCCATTGCAACAGAAATGAGTCTCCCCATCAGAGAACTCTACCCTGCGATGTGTCTCATTCACTAAAGACTAATTTATCTTTCTAAAGGATCAAACAAAGAACGTCGTGAGAATATCTATACATAGATCTCTGAAGATGGTTCTCTCTCATAGGGAACTCAAAATGGGTTCTATCTCATAAGAAATTAAAAAGGATCTAGTACTGGAGTTCATGATCATTGGAGAATTGAGTAAAACTGATTCTCCTCGTCGAAGAACTAGTCCCTCGAAGACAGAGTGCCTCGAATTGGTAGAGCTTAAATCTAAAAGGTCTACACAATACTCCTTTCTTCCATGCTTGTCAAAAAAGGATGACATCGACCAAGTTGGGAAAAGAAAAAAGCAGGGGGAATTCTCCCCTTTTCGGATTTTCTACCCTTTTTAAAGTCGTTCTCTCCTTTTTTTAATAAACCATTTTTTCAATCGGTTATACTCTTTTTCTTTTTCTTTTTCAAAACTCATAGCCCATATTGGCCAAAAAGTTGCAAGCCTTTTTTCTAGCCAAAGCCCAATTTGGCATGGACCTCCCACCCCCCCTTTTTGGAATATAACTTGCAGTTGTGGGCTCCCAAGTCCCATATCAAATTAGGCCCAAAGCAAATAACCACTGGACCCCCTTCTATTTAGGGTTTCTAAAGAATACCAACTCATATTGTGCCCCTGATGGGGCTTTTCTTTTTTTATGAAAACACGTTGGGTAGTCACCCAAGTTGGGAGACCGCCTCAATATCGAGAAGCCCAGAAATTGTAAAGGACTTTACAATGCGACAACACATTCTCCGAGTAAAATCTGTGGTTGTTGAAAATAAGGTCATTTCCTCCTAGCCAAATAGCCCAGAGAGTTGCCAAGGCAAGGGAGACATCATCCATGGAGCTGCACCCCACCGTACGAACCGATCTCCAAAATGTCGCCGCGTCGTCTGTCTTGAGCCAAGGCAAGCCCAACTCCCTCCAAATCCCAGCCGAGAATGTACACTTGAAAAAGATATGTTCTGCATCCTCCTGCTGGCACTGACATCTGTCACATGTCGTGTCCTGCACCCCTTGCCTAGCTTTGTCACACAAGCGGTCTCTTCTCAAGCACCATAGAAAGATCTTGACCCTACGCGGAATCTTGGCTGCACATACCACCTTTAAATCATGTGTAACCTCCAGGTCTTGCTCCTCCATTGGCTGCCTCAGTTCCTCATACGCCTTCTTCATAGAGAACTTCCACCCTCCCACACATAGTGATCGGCATGGTCGGGAGGGACCGTCGACGCGAGAACATCCGGCGTCGGCACGTCAGATTGCATCCTGAGAAAGTCATCCAGCCTCTGATCAGACAACTCACTGGTGAACTCTGGAGCCCATGTGCCGGACCCCAACACCTGGCGGAGCACAACATCCTGCGAAGCCGCAAGAGCGAACAACCTCGAAAACCTTTCGTTGAGTTTCCCCTCGCCAGTCCAGTCGTCGCCCCAGATGGGGCTTTTCTTGTGAGTCACCGGACCCCAACACCTGATGGGGCTTTTCTTGTGAGTGCACCATCGTCGCCTAGAGCCAGAGTGGTTGAAGAACCTAATCGTTGCCACATGAAAATTGCCTAGATGAGGATGTGTGGCCCAAGGCACCTCCTAGAGTAGAGAGGGAAGTATCGCCGCATATTGGGGGGCTTGATAGTAGAGAGATCGAGCCTGGTTTTTTTTACTTTCTCGATGAGGAATTGCCATGAAGGGTAGTGCATGGAGATGCCATAGAGGTGGTGAGCCACCGCATGGATACTGGAGATGGCAGTCACGGTGGGTCTTCAAGTGCATGCATGGAGTCATATAGGACACTCCGTGGCTAACCGACAGTGGCCATCGTCTGCTTCTTCTAAATGACGGAGTGTGATGCTTCAATCTCGCGAGCCTTAGGAGCACAATAGGTGCTCGCGAGAAAGTTGCAGGCGCACACTTAATAATTCATGTTGGATTGGTGGGGGCTCTTCAGAATTCGTTGGGGAAGAAGAATCGCATGAAGGATTCAAGGGTCAGGTTCTTGGTTCTTCTTCGAGCCTCTTGGTGTCATCAATATTAGGGACCCAATCAGAAACTCATTACCACACTGGATTTGTTGTGCGTCAAAAAGGCACTGCCTCATGGTGTTATCACACGAGAGATTTCTTCATGGTTAGGGTTTTCCCAAAACCCATCGAGTTGTAAGAAATAGATCTGTAGTTGGTGACAGCATGCGCGCAATGCTTGAAGATCTGTGTTGAACAATCATGTGCGCCAAGATCGTTGAACTGTGCATGCCTAGGGAATTAGGTTTCGTGAACCCGAACCGTTGAATCAAAGTTGGTGACGGCAATGGTTACGCAAAATTAGGGTTCCATAAGGAACCCCTAAACAAACTGTGTTGAACAAAAAAAAATCTCGAACCCTAACATATCTTGAACATGAATATAATCAACAATGGATCTTCACGAACAAATTCTTAAAATCAAACCAACATAGATACAATGTAGAAAATGAGAATGCGGAAGCGTAATCAGAGATAGGGACACTAGGATTCTACGTGGAGCCCTACTCCATAAGGAACCAATCATGTACCACACCAACTGCAAGAAGAACTTGGAGTGTGGAGTGGCGAGCAACAGGGGAGAATGTGTCCAGATAGTCCACCCCGTAAGTCTGACGAAATCCACGCGCAACCAATCTGGCCTTGTAACGAACAAGACTTCTATATGCATGGTGTTTGATTGTAAACACCCACTTGCAGCTGATAATAAACGCTCCAGTGGGAGCAGGGACCAGACTCCACGTACCACGTAACTGTAGTGCAATCATCTCCTCTTCCATGGCAAGACGCCACCGACTGTCTCTCAAGGCCTCTTGGTAATTCCGAGGAATCTCCATGGCAGATAGAGCACCTGCAACCCTCTTGAAGTCACCTGACAAGCGATCAAAGGAAACATGGGAAGCGAGAGGGTACAATGCACATGCACTCTTCGGCTTCTGAAGTGCAATAGGCACATCCAGGTCATTGGGGATCTCCTCAACCTGTATGTCAGCCTCCTGCAAAGATTCCTGCTCAGACACATTGCTAGATCCATCGTTAGATATAATGCATCCAGAACAAACCTGAGGCATGCTGGATGGCGGGCAAAGATCATTAGCAAAAGCAGGCCGACTAGTATAGAATCGTGGCAAGGGTGGAGCTAAGATAGTGGGACATGGTGCTACATGAGGAGATGAAGGAGGTGGTGAAGATGGTGGAGTTGGAACAATCGTCACAAGTGTATCTGGAGGTGGTGGAGGTGGAGGTGGTGATGGGCTTGGAGGAGGAGGTGGCATGTAGACCTCATCATCTGAAGTTGATGAAGTCAACCTATCACTTGTAGGAGAAAAATACACCACCGACTCAAAAAATGTGACATCAACACTAACATAATAATTCATATGCAATGGATCATAGCATTTATATCGCTTCTGTGTCTTGGAGTGCCCAACAAAAACATATTTGACAACACTAGGAGAGAGCTTGCCAAGACCAGGAGACAACTGATGTACAAAGGCAACAAAGCCAAAACACGAGTGAGTGAGAACAACTCCTTTGGAAATGCCAGGAAGAAAGGAACTTTCTCAACCAGTACAGACAAGGGCATGCAATTCACAAGATAACAAGCTGTAAGGACCGCATCACCCCAAAACAAATGTGGAACACGACTCTGAATAAGAAGAGTTCGAGTAACATCAAGTAAGTGGTGATTCTTTCGTTCTGCAATAACATTTTTGTTGAGATGTGTAGGCATACGAAGTTTGATGAAATATGCCACGAGATGAGAAGAACTATGAAAGTACACGAGTACGTAATTTCAATGTATTATCAGTTCGCACAAATTATTTTGAAGAGGAAAAAAATTTTACACTTCATTTATAAAAGATTTGATCACATCCCGGCCTCAGATTTATTCTTTAATAAGAAATCCCATGATAATCGAGAAAGATTATCAACAACAACTAGGTAAAATATGTCCCTGGTGATCGGGTACACGACATGGACCCCAAATGTCAACATGAAATAACTCAAAAAGTGAGCTACTGCTCTGACCCTGATGACTAGGAAAAGTAGACCGGTAGTGCTTCCCTAACTGACATGCCTCGCACTGGAAGGATGAGCGAGGTGGGATCTGAGGGAGAATGTGACACATCTTCTAAAGGGAAATGTGACCAAAGCGCAGGTGCCACATGAATGGGGAGACTGGTTGTGTAGGATGAGAGGATAAGTCAGCATATGGAGTTCGGACCAGTCAATAGAGGCCTCCTTGCTCATGACCACATCCAATCACCCAGCCCAAAAGGATGTCCTGAAATACAATAGACAATGAGTCAAAAATAGCACGACAATGCAAGTCCTTTATAATCTGGTTAATAAACAATAAATTCATAGAGAAATCAGGAGCATGCAATACATTATGTACAAGCGTTGAAGGCGTCAAGTTGATCTCCCCATGTCCAGTAATTGGGGAATGAGTACCATCGGCTATGACAATTGTTCTGCCAGGGGGAACATGTCTGTAAGCAGCAAACTGATCTTTATCTCCACACATGTGATGTGACGCCCCAGAATCCATGATACATTCTATAATATCATATTCATGACAATTAGTAAGAGCATAAATGATACCTGAGGTGTTAACAGAGGAAGAGGCGGCAATATCTGAAGGAGACGTAATGTCCCTCAACCGAGCCATTAGGTCATCATACCTCTGATCAGATGAAGGAGTTGCATGGGGGCCCAACCCCCTCTGCTACACGAGCCGATGCAGGAAAACCATGTTTGGAGTGGCATGTATCCTCTGTATGTCCCGTGCGATGACGGCTGATGAATACGACCTCCTCTACCATGAGGTCCACGACCACAAAACTGAGAAGAATCATCCCTTTCGTGGGAGGCGGTCATTCCAGAGGAGGTATGACTAGAAGCAGACGATGAGATAGTTATCATGTTGAATATGTGGTAAGCTTCTTATGTGGAACAATTAGTGGCATCCGCAAATATCTGTGAACGAGCAGCTTCGTACTCTGGATCAAGTGCATCTAGAAATACACCAACTATAGTGGTATTACTGCAAGACTTCTGCTGCTCAGGAGTAGAAGAGAGACATAAAACTGTGGACTTCTCGAACATGCCACGCAGGGACATGTATAGAGAATGAAGAGGCCGTCCATTCTGCTCGACACAGCATATGTCACGTTGTAACTGCAGAATCTTTGTCTCATTCCTCGCTTGGGAATAGGTTGCTGTGAACATATCCCACATCGCCTTGGCGATGGGCTGATGTAAAATATCATTGGCGATCTTTATCGTCAATGTACCAGATAACCAAACCTTGGCATACGAATCATCCGCCTCCCACAAGGTGTTAACCCCAGCTTTCTCAGTCGATTCCTCTTTGGTAAGAATATGTTTCTTACATGTAGATTCATGAGGTTCATGAACTGCATAGCCCATAACTCGTGGTTCGTCCCGTCCATCTTGACAATTGGTGCTAGACCTTTGAACATGCCTGTGGCAGGGACATTGACTTTATTCTCTGACATGTTGCCGGATGGAGAAAAATATGTTTTGTAAACCAAGAGAAATATGTTTTTACGGATATACGGGGATTCGATGGCATGTGTAGACTCAGGATGCAACCAATCCCAACACCAATGAGCAGATGGAGGTGAAACTCACAGAAGATGACCACAAATGCCATGGGTGACAACTACGGATAGCACATGGTAGCCGCAGGGACCGACGACGACGAAGGAGAGGGGGGCCGACGGTGGTAGTTGCAGCAAAACAAGAGAGAGAGAGGCTGACGGTGGCAGACGAGAGAGAGAAAGAGAGAGAAAAGGGTTGGAGGTTAGCGGCTAGGGTTTGGGTGCGAGAGCTCCGGTCTAGGAGCATTGATCTGATATTGGAAAAAAATAATGAGAATTATTTATTCCAGGGAACCCTAGGGCTCTCTTATATAAAGGAGAAGCCCATGGGTAAATTACATAAGATAGAAGAAACGAAACTAAATAGAGAAAACAATACATAAACATAATCATATCTCTACATATATTGATCTCTCTCATTAAATACAGAAGGTGTGGGGCTTCTTGTATAGCCCCACCATAACGACCAAGTCCCCACTAATAAATAATGTGAGACTAACATAGGTGCATATGGTAATTGGACCCCGGAGGGATCCAATTACCCACATATGGACGCATACTCTAACAGTTGCCTCTGTTAAAGCCAACAATTCCCAAATTCTTGTCACTTTTTTGTATTCCCTTGTTCTTTGGATACAATTCGATCCATCTACTTAAGGAAAACATCTGATCTCTGAGCCCTATTTGTATTTAAATCCAGCATTATTGCTCGTATCTCCTCCCTCTCAATCTCTAGTATCAGATGTGCATCTTAGAGAATAGAAAGGGATATAGAGCAAGTGCCCAACCAACGCAACTTTTTGTCCCCATCCCCGTAAGAAGTTGAGTGGAAGTAGTTCGCCAAGACTCTGCCCATCCGCATGTCTCCCTCAACACGCACTCCGTTCGCTACTACATTATGAATCAAGTTTTGACACATTCTGCAAGCCACGGCATGAAAGAATCTAGTATTACTTGCAACCTATTCGCACAGCAGCTGACCATGTACAAACCACAAATCTCCATTACTCGACCACATATTCTGTGAACCCCTCTTCCAGAATCCAATATCTCTCAAACTAAAAAAGGAGTGGGGCACAGAGCTCTCCCCAGTCTCCCAAACAATTAGAGTGTAATTAGATTTAGACTTCAAGTATGTGATAAGACGCATACCAGAGGGTATACTTCTAGCAACTCCACTAAACCTATAAAGTGATAAAGCCTCGAACAAAACCATGAGCTCCTCCAATTGTACTGAATGTCTATCCCATCAAGAACCCTCCATTGATGAATCCCCCGCCATCTCCGTGAAATCACCATAGCCATGGGCCAACCCTTCGTGAAATTGTGGTCGGTCCAACAAAAGTAATGTGCTATTGAGATCTCCTCTAACGAGCCACGTCCCAGTAGAAAATCTTTCCCTAGTCAACCGAAGCTCTGCCCAAAGCTCTAGCCTATCCACCGGAACCATATGCCATATATGCAAGAGACTCATAACAAGATGCCTTCTCAATAACTTGGAGAAGAACTGTCATTACAAATCGCCCATGATTTTCTGCAATTAGGGAAAAGACATCACCTTCCAAACAATCAGGAGCCCCTCTCGCGCTGCTACTACATCAGTTGTCCGAAAATTTGAAAAAACCGTCGTGCCAAGCGAACTATATTTCTGATCCGTGTAGCCCTGCAGTATTGTTTCCTACAGCAAGAACACATCCCCATGCCAACCACACATAAAGAAACCCATAGAACGCCTCTTCACAGGGTCATCGAAGGCCCCTTATATTCTAAAAAATAATCTTCATAAGGTAACATTATCTAGCACGGCAGTGCACACCACTCTTGTAGCAGTGGCCATGATCCCTCGATACTATCCACTCTCGTGAGGAGGTTGCGGGTGGGAAGGATCGCCTCAACCTTGGACCCCACATCTTTACAAGGGTCTGATGCAAGTATAACAATCACGGTAGTTGTCGTACGTACCCATCTCTTGTACACAATCTGAGCATCTATCTTTGAACCGATGGTTAGGCCTTTTCTCTTCCTTGGCTTGTACCTCTTAGGTTTTCCTAGGGGATAATCCCCTGTCTCAAAGCCCTCAGATGTCGTTGACGAAGCGGTCATCATCGATATCATATGCTCACGGGCTATCACAACCTCATGCAAAGGGGGGCTCTGTCTCGTCAACTTTGTCCATGAGTAGTGGTAATCATGGTATGAAAAGGCTAGCCTCGAGGTGGTCGAGGCGGAACGGGGCAGGGTTTTTTAGCCTCGAAGCGCACGCCTCAGATGGTATTTATAGAGATACATTTTATATCTCGTTATTTATTTCATGTGTCTCGTATTGTTTCTTAATTCCCTTTGCTTATGTATGGCTTAGGTAATTTACCCATAGGCTACTCTCCTATATAAGAGAGCCTAGGGTTCATGGAATAAACACCTTCTTCTATTTTTCCCAACATGGTATCAGAGCAACGGTCCTAGACCAGAGCTCTCGTACCGAAACCCTAATCCCACCCCTCCAGCCAGCCCCTCACCTACAACCCCAGCATGCTCGCTGTTGTCTCGGGCCCCAGCGCACCGTTGCTGGTCCTAGCCCTCCGCTCCGGCCCAAGCCTGTTGCCTCGGGTTCGCCTCCCGTTGCCTGTGAGCCTGCCTTGGGGTCCAGCCACCGCTGCCCGTGTGCCTCGGGCACACCTCCATCGCCCGTGCGCATCGGACCTGCCTCCCGTCACAGGTCTCGAGCCCCAGCCCTCACCGCCCGCCTCCCGCCGTGTTGATGGGTTTAGTAGCCTGAGTCTACACATGCAACCAAATCATGTTATGTCAATGTAGACAAATGTTTATCTTGTCTAGAACCCTAGTCTTCTCTTTTCATCGTGTCAGAAAGCAAGATTGATATCCCACCACAAGCGCCTTCCAAGGTCCTGCGCCTATTGTGAAGATGGATGGGTCAAACTACAAGTTATGTGCCATGCAGTTCATGAGCCTAATGAAGTTGATGGGTAAGAAACGCATTCTTACCGAGGAAGAGCCAACAGAGAAGACAAGGTTGTATGCCTCGTGGGAGGCTGATGATGCAAATGCTCAACCTTAATTCCAGATATTGCAAATGACATCTTGCATCAGCCCACTACCAAAGCTATGTTAGACATTCTTGCTGCCACGTACTCCCAAGCCAAGAATGAGACAAAGATATTACAACTTCAGCATGACATCTTCACTATAAAACAGAATGGTCGACCATTACATGCTTATTATACTGCCTTGTGTGGAATGTTTGAGAAGCTTCATAGCTCCATGCCTCTGACCGCTACCCCAGAGCAATTGAAGACATACCGGAATGCTACAATGGTTGTAGTCTTCCTGGCTTCTCTTGACTCCCAGTATGAAGCTGCTTCCTCTCAGATACTTGTTGATGCTACCATTCCTCCCATGGAGGAGGCCTTCCGGAGATTGAGACGGATCAATATCTCCACTACTGCTCCAGTGTCGAATTCCTCTGCTATGGCAGCCTCTCGTGGAAGAGGTGGTCCCACTCAATACCGTGGACGAGGATCACGTGGTAGAGTTGGTCGTGGTCATGGACCACCTTGTACCTATTGTCATAAATCTGGTCATTCAAAAGATACATGCTACTCAAAGCATGGTTTTCCAGCGTCTGCACCCATAGCAGAGCAACCTCAGCATTATGCAGCTCCATCTATATAAGATCAGCGATATGATGAGCTTGTGTCTCAACTCAGAGATCTCATGCCCCCAGGAGGTACCCCTTCACCTGCTTCAGAGACCAGCTCGGACATTGCTGCGAATGCATGAGCCAGTTCCTCAGGTAGTGTTCATGTCTCAGATATTTCAGAATGGATCATAGATTCTGGTGTCACACATCATTTGTGTGGAAATAGAGATCAGCTTACAACCTACACTACAGACAGGTTGCTCGAGGAAGTATTGTGGTCATAGAAGATGGGACTCATTCCCCAATCACAGGACAGGGGGAGATCACCGTAACGCCCCCTATGTAGTTGCATAATGTGTTGCAAGCTCCTGAATTCTCGATGAATTTATTGTCTATTAGTCAAATTACTAGAGATTTAAATTGTAGAGCAATATTTGATCCATCCTCACTTTTTCCCAGGACATTCTTACAAGACAGGTGATTGGCAGTGGTCGTAAGCAGGGTGAACTCTGTTGACTGGTTCAAACACCATATGTTGGCCTATCTTCCCACCATACTAGACCGGTCTCTCCGTTTCTTTGGCATATGTGCTTTGGTCATCTCCTGCTTCAGAAAATACGTCAAGTCCTCTGTCAGATTTCTCCACATTCTTCATTCAATTGTGAAGCGTGTCAGTTACGGAAGCGTCATCGGTCTATCTTCCCTCGTAGTCAGAGTCAGAGTAGTAGCTCTCCTTTTGAGTTTTTCCATGTCGACATTTGGGGTCCGAGTCGTGATCCCAATCATCAGGGACACAGGTTCTATTTAGTTATTGTGGATGATTTTAGTCATCTGTCATGGGTTTTCTTATCAGAAGTAGGAAGATACCAGAACACATCATGAGCCCCCTTTGTCCAAGGGAAGAGGCGCGCCATTAGAGGTGAATCTAGGCACAAGGCGAAGGTCAGGCCCTCGCAAAATATACCAAATAAAAAGCTTCAGACTTCAACTTCAACGAACATGGGTTCTTCCACGACAAGAGCTTCCTATTCGGGTGAAAACTCAGCACCACCACATCGACTTTCCAACTCCAGCACATCGACTTTTGCGTTGTATACACTCAAACAGAGACCACAACGAGGCTCTGATACCATGTAGACAACCAAGCACACAAATATGTAGATAATCAAGCACATAAATATGGTGGTTAACGTGGAACCCTCCATAAAAGAAGTGAAAAACTACATGGAAGAAGGGTCCTTGATGCTCACAGCAACTAGTGCTTTGTCTATTGCTTCTTATCTCTTGAAATGGGAGTGGGGGAAATACATATATGCCGAAGGTAAGACGGATCCCCTCCCAAGATCTGCTTACCAATTTACATGGCACTCAACACTCAGCCGTAAATTCTTCACAATGTAATATTCCCCTTCGAGTCAAAGAATTCTTTAGTCCTTCTAGTCAAGCATTCTATATCTTTTCTTGCAATTTTACGGTCCCCTTTGCATGTGAAAATGCAGGAAACCAAAACTTAAGGTTGAGAAATTTGTATTCCTTTCTAATATAATGCAAAGGACAAAAAAGTTACAGCATCTAAGATGGAAATTAGTAAAGGCCTCTGACATGTATGTGCATGTCAAGGGAAATTTCTTAGTACCTTGGATTTACTTAGATCTCTAGGTAATACGAAAAAAAATTTATCTAGATGCTACAGTGGTGTCGCATGTCCTTTAATGTTTTTTTTACCCTGGATCCGCAAAATTTCAAGGAAGTTTAACTTATATCACATGTTGAGTATGCGATATTCAAGAAACTTCCTGGATATGCGATATTTCTAGGAAGATTCTTGTATATCGCATATTGAGTATGTGATATTAAAGGAACTTCCTGGATATAAGATCTTTACAGGGAATTTTGGAGAATAAAGCCATTCATTTCTAGTTGATCTTGATTTCCACATTCAAATTGGAATAAATTAAATGCACATGTTAGTATCAAATTATCCATATTGATGCTTACAAATATTCACATAATTGACTCTCAAACATTCAAAAACATAAAAAATTTCATTAACTTAAAATTTTACAAAATGTGTTTCCATGAACAACACTATATTTAGAACAACTTTGAATTTTACACATCATCGCCTTCTTCTCTGTTGATATGTCTCATTGTATCATGCAGATCAAAGGGTAATAAATGACTGCCCTCATCTATCATCATTATTTGGGAGGGTCCTACACCATCGTCCTCAAATGTTGGCATTGGCGGCGGTGTCAGCGTGCAGTAAATGGGTTGAGTATCTCTAACGTCCACACCCAGCCTCATCGGTGCATGCGGTGTTGGCATGTCCTCACTCGATCGCTCGACAACTGGTGTAACGAACTGGCTCTCTAATTCTGGGGATGGAACATCTGCATCTGCCCCTGCGTCTTCCTCCTCATCCACTAGTATGGCTAGTGGTTCATGCGCTCTTCCCATGCCTCTTCCTCTCCCTCTAACCCTACCTCATCTAGCCTCTGCTTGAGCCTGGTCAGCATACCCCTCGTATATCGTGAGCGCATCTGCAAATTGGATACCAACCATTGCTCCATTTCAGCCTTTTCTTGGACTGCAATCTCCCGACACTCCTGGTGTCCGATATCGTATATACGGTCTCACCTGGATATCTGCATCAAAAAAAAGGAATACATATAGTGGTTAATCATACAAAAACATCCTGGTAAAACCGACAACATATTTGGTGAGTGTTCTTACGTTGCTTGACAAATTTGCCCCTAACCGACCTATAAATCTCCTCGTAATCATTCTATACTAATCCATATAGCCCGGAGTCGCAATGGTCCCATTGGATTTGTCGAGGGCAATAACTCTATCCACTCGATCATCTCACTCACGTATGTGCACCTAATGTTTAGACCTCCAATCAATATGAACCTTTCCCCTCAAGTCGACGACGTGGAGCACGGCACGAGAATGTCTTGATGGACGTCAAATTGTCGAAGAAAGCGGTCCGAAAAATAATATTTCACAATGTGAAAATATATCAACGATACCCTACCCCTCCAGATGTTTTGTCTCTCGAGACAATAGGTAGGCAGATGTACAAGTATGTCATCAGTATATGGCGTCCACAATACCTGCACGAAAATTTGATATGCAATTTAGTGGTTGTTTTTGCAAAAAAATGAAGGAATGTGTTGCTGCTTAGTTACCTGCTCTGGTGATTGCATGTCGAAAGCATCGTGGTATGGTCTCACGACGTGGGTTGGCTGTCGACGATGCGCGAACACCGCATCCCAACAAACCCCTAACGGACGGTCATGCCACTACCGCGTTTCCCTAATCACAAGAGCTGTGGAAAATGCTCGCATGCTCACAGTTGAAGCAATATGACCGAGCCGCTAATCTCCCCAGTCGCCATACCTGCTGCTAAACATAGATGACTGTATAGAAATGCAAGTACCGCGGATCCCCAGCTCAGCAACCCAGAGTAAGGTAGATCATGCAGATGTAGAAGTGTAATCAGAGAAATTAATGACCCCGACTTGTCCGTGAATAAAACACCACCCAGTAATTGTAAAATGTATGCTCGTGCATGCCTCTACAAGACCACCTCTTCAGCATCTGGGGGCAATTCTGCAAAATATGTGAATAACCAGCTCGCCATAACTCCGTTGCCAACAATCTCAAAAGGTAGGGGCCTGACACCAAGAAGCTGCTCGCATGTGTCAACCCACGTTGCTCCAGGGGTGGTCTCTTCTGTAACCACAAGTCCATCGATCCATAACCCCAAGATGAAAGCGATATCTAGTGTGATGAATTTCAATTCCGAAATACACCCAAATCCTAACTGAGCTACATAAGGCTGTAGACGGTCGTCCAAAGGGATGCGGCGTACATGTGATTCTCGTCGTCGACAACGCAACCACGATGGTGCCTACAATTGGAATATTACAAGAAGTATGATGGCAAGTACTTACTGATTTGAAATTAACAAATGGCTTATATCGCTTGCCCAAACACAGCGTGAACGATGACGCTCCTGCTGACTCAAAACGGATGGGTCAAGCGATTCGTGGTCCATCTGCACTTTAAAAAATGAAATTTACAAGACGTAAATTTGCATCAAGTAACAAAAAGAATATGTATTTTGTCGACATTTACATCTACAAGAAGGTAAACTTACTCAAACCAGGACATTTACGTTTGTTATGACTTTCGCATCCATATGTGCCACATTTATTTTTATTCTGTTCTGATGCTTGAGAATCCCTTCCGCTTTTATTAGGACAACGATGTTTTGTGCGACCAAGTATACCACAAAAAGAACATGTATTCTGTCGAATGACATCCCTAACATCCATGTCATTATGAATCCTAGTTGACCGTTGGTGACCTTTGCCACGCTTACACTTTTTATCGGGACGTAATTCCGGATACTCCAGTGGGGCCCACGTTTCTCGATCACCAATGGAAAAAAATCGTCCTCCATAAACCTTTAATTGTTGTTGCCATGTGTACCACTCACCAACATAAGAATCATCTTATGTTCGGCGTTTAGAAATGACCGTGATAGCGTGAGAACATGGGATATGAAAAATTTGCCATTTATTACATGTACATTTGTATTGGTCCAAGTTCACCGTGTACCGTTTATGACCTCGAATCCCATATTGTGTACGTCGAACACCACTCAATACCTCAAACAATATGTCAAGCTGCCTTTGTATTTGGATTATTGTGTGTCCACTCGCAGCTGCACTCCAACGGTGCAACTCTGATGCTGTAAATTGTGTGAATTTACGTCATGCCGCGAGAGCAGCGCTAGCCTCTTCTGCACGTTGGTTGAAGTATAAGACACAATTATAAAATGTCTTCTTGATCAATGCACAAATCGGCAAACATCGGGCATCCTTAAGAACAGCATTATAGCTTTCACTAAGATTTGTAGTCATCGGACTAAACCTATAACCACCATCATATGCTAAAGTCCATTGCTCTCTGCGACAATCGTGAGTTGAAAACCATCTACCTGCTCCTGTTTTCCACTCCTGCAATTTCCTCATGAAATAAGCAAACTTCCTACTTGTCGTTTGAAGTGCGGTTGCCTGAACCAATGCTTTCATAGAGTCGTTCTTAAAACACTATTGAAGTTGCTTGCGACATGCCTTGAACAAAAACGCCAGTATGCAAAAGGTTCTAATAAATCCACATCAACGTCATTCATTACAGATTTTATTCCAGAATTACGGTCAGAAATAATACATATTGGCCCTACACGTATATCAATTACCATGATACGTAGCAACGAAAGAAACCACTTCCATGAAGGACATGATTCCTCGTCAACAATTTCGAATGCTAGGGGAATGACATGTTTATCCCCGTCAATCCTGTAAGCAATCAACAATTTCTGTTTGTACTTGTCATACAAATGGGTCCCATCAATACCAATCAAAGGTCGGCAATATTTGAATGCTTCAATGCAAGGGACAAATGCCTAAAAATATTATTGAAATCTACGGCAATGTGGTTTCCGAAGATCTGGATGTTCGATATCTATTTCAGTCCCTGGTATGGCAGCCTTCATTGCATGCAATATATAAGGCATCTCAGCATAAGACTTCTTCCAATCATCAAATTTATTCTGAATGGTTTCCTCTGAGAATCCCATGCCCTTTTTTTGCTAAAAGTAATTGTACTTCTCGTGGATGTGAGCTCTACAACTCGACACCCAAACATTAAGATCATCCCTCACAAGAGAAAAAAGTGATCTAGATATGAATTTATAGTTTAATTGAAGATGAACCTGATTAACTGTAGGGTTTATACAACTGTGTGGGCCAACAATCTTAGAGATCACCCATAAATCATCGAATTTCCTGTAATGACCACATAAATACCAAACACATCATTTCGATCGGTAGATGTAAAAAATAGACCAGATCAAACTGGTGGATTCTTTAACCATGAAGTCGTAGTGTGCCATGGTGTGATATTTCTTTACAGTATAAATCAAATCATCTCTACATTTGAAGGTCATGCCCTTGCGTATTTCATCAACAACACGGGCAAGTTCAGACTTCATTCGAATGTCATCCTCATAGGTTGAACGAGTATCGGATCCTCTCACCCTAAAAAATGGTAAACGGGGAACAATCGATTGCGTGAATTGTTCATCGGCTCGCATCTCCTCGACGACATTATCTTCAACATTTTGATCACTATCATCTTCCAGATCATCGTCGGTTCCCCAAGAGATGAAGTCATCCAAGGCATGATTAACTTTTCTGAGTAGGGCATCACTCATGCGTCATTCGTGATCTGTAGATGGTTGCGTTATAGGCACATCAGTGCTAGGGACAACGAAGGATCCCATGCTAGGGATAACGGAGGGTCCAGGAGCAAGGTGATCGTCCACATCAACAACATTCGGGACTTCGCCTATCGATAGAGTTTCCTTAATAATGTCAGTGGTCGTTGATTTCCCAATGGTCCGAGCATACACAAAAACTCCGTGCACATCATCATAATCGACGATAGAAGAAAATGTTGGCTCTTCGCCTGCACCCCGAGGGATGCGATGTAGAGTTGAATTTTTTTATTATTCACATCCAGGTTGAACTTACGATAGACTAGGTTCAATATCTCATTGAATGTCATAGTCGGCATTAACCCAAAACCACGCACGTTAGACGCCGAAGAACCAATAATCGCACCCTTCAAATGAAACATACAATATATAGACTCCATCCCGACCTAATACGTGAGGCAACATACAACTTAATATTATACAATCATGAAATGAAGAGAAACACGTGTATTATATGTCATAAACTTAACAACAAAAAAATCAGGGATTTTACCAAAGCTTTGGAGATGTAACGGAGGACACGGGAGGGATGGCGGCGGTGCAGGAGGACCTAGGAGGAGGCGGCGGAGCGGGATGAGGAGGCGGCGGAGCGGGAGGCAACCGCGTCTGAGGTCGCAGGGTCGAAGGCGCAGGAGGTCGCAGTGCGTGAGGGTTTGCAGAAAGAAGAAGCTGGGTTTAACGGGGGGCCTTAACAGATATCGCATTTTCGAAGTGCGACACCAATAGTGCATATCGAAGATGTGTTTCCTCTATAGTACGTGGGTAAAAAAACATTAAAGGGTGTCGCATGTTGAACATGCGACAACACTGTAGCACCCAGATAAAAAAAATATTTCGTAGTACCTAAGGATTTAAGTAAATCCAAGGTACTGCTTAGGAATTTCCCTCGTACATGTCTCTCTATTTAACTTTATACATTCAGTGCCTCTGTGGAGGTTTCTAACCCACAAGGCCATCTCTGGAGTCCATCACATCATAACATATAAGCAGCTGCACCCCCAATAAATCTTTGGGATGTTATATAGCAATTTAAGATTTGAACTCGAATACATGCAATGCACTGAATGTGGAATTATCAGACATAGTCTACATTATATGGATGCACTAAATCCCATTCGTCTTAACAGCGCTAGCAGGCATGCTTGGAATTACAATATTTCTTGCTACAGCTTAAATGGTCAATGAGAATTGTCAAAATGAATAAACTTCCCTAGCAAGTTATAAGCTAAGCCATGCTAAGTATGGAGGATAGCCTATGACTGCTTATTTAACCACATTTGATCCTATATGGAAGCAATGAATGTGGCATCTTATTTCATCCTATATGGAAGCAATGAATGTGGCATCTTACATTCCTTGCACTGACGTTTCAAATTAAGTGATTGCATGTTACAGACAAAATGAAGCATAAAATGTATAACTTACAGGGAGATAAGAAGAAAATGCCAGTTTATTTTGACCATATAATAGTTCAAAATAAGGCCAAAAATATACATAAAAAGCAATCGAATATAAATGACCTGTTATATTGCCATCTTGGAATCCAACAGGAGAAGCCTCCGAGGATGGTGCCACTGAGGGACCTGGTGTTGAGTTCCAGTTGGACGATTCTAAAGGTGCAGGCGAAGGGGCTCCATATAATCGTAGTCTCTCCCATAATTCAGAGCAGTTAGTTTTCCAGAAACCAATTCTTTGATTTTCACGATCATAAGTCACAAGGGTATTCCGAACAACAATACCTATAGTTAATACAAAATATAAATTAGTTCTACAACAATAATCAATTTAAGTGCAACTTCAGACTCCATGTCATTAGTCACGAATATATACTAGAATCATCAAAATCAAAGCCTGCCAGCAATGCTATGTAGTTGGATGTGTATAAAGAATTGGTCGAGTCATTTCCACTCTTTCATGAATAGCATCTCATTTCCATTATGATGTGTATACAGATTTTTTGTTAGGGATGAAACTAACCTCCAAGCAATGTTGTAGGATCTTTGCCGTTTTGAAAGACACCCAAGCAATATGCACCAGGAACCTTCGAGTGCTTGATATATTAAAATGCCACTAAGATCAGTACATGCACAAGAAATGATGCCGCAATGAGCATCTGTTCAAATGGCATATGTTGGCAGAGGAAAGTCCTAACATGGACTTTCGTAATCTTCTCGAGAAACCGCAGATGAGAAAACTAAATAGAATCTTACCCGGAATAAGTAGTTTTCAGGGGATAATTGTAGTTTCTGGCCATTGCTGAAAACCATCTCAACTTCAGGAAATATATCTGACAGTTTGGAGACTTCACTGCAAATGCAAATTGAAATGAGAAAACAATGAAAAATAATTTTGCAGAACAGCATTCTTGTTAGTAACTTACCTCCCAGCACCTGAGAAACAGATATCCTTATAAGAAGGATCTGGCCCAGGAATTTGTTTGAGAGACTGAATCTGGGCCATAATCTGTCAAAAGTGTGTATGACCATAGACATTACAAACATGCACTCCTTTCCCGTGGATATACATGTAAACATTGAAACTGACAAAAGGACTGAATTGAGGGAATAAAAAATCAAAACACGAAAAAATAAATACATGCACAAAAATTTAGAGGAAATCCCTTTTAGGAAATAAACCCACTACCTTAGATATCTCCAATTTAAGATATGAATGACTCAAGTTCGAAATTTTACAAACCATGTTAGCAGAATCAAGAAACTGTTCCTCTATATAAACTCCCTCTCTTGGGCACCCCTAAGTAAGATTTCTTATCTTCCAGTTGGGAAAAAGAATGAAGTTATTCTATTCCTTGAACCCTATATTCTCTTATATAGATGAGAGGCATATGGGTAAATTACATAAGATAGACATAAGAAAAGAAAAATAGAGAAACAATACAGAAATACAAATATATCTCTACACTCCCCCTCAAGATGGTGCATAGATGTCAATCATGCTCAGTTTGGATGCACACTTCTGAAAATGTCCTCTGAGCAAAGCCTAGGTGAAAATGTCTGCCATTGATTTGTAGAGCTGACATGAGAGGTAGAGATAAATCCTTTCTGAATCATGTCCTGTGTATAGTGGCAGTCGACTTCAATATGCTTAGTTCTTTCATGAAATGCAGGATTATTCGCAATGAATAGGACAGCCTGGTTATCACATTGTAACTGCATAAGAAGAGGTACATCTATATGTAAATCTGCTAGTAATGCACGAACCCACATCATCTCTGTGCTAGCTTGTGCCATAGCTTTATATACTGATTCAGCGTTTGACCTAGCAACCACAGTTTGCTTCTTGCTCTTCCAAGAAACAAGAGAACTGCCAACAAACACAACAAAGCCCGAAGTGGACTTTCTGTCCTTTGGACATCCTGCATAGTCTGCATCCTCACATGTAGAAATAGTAAGTGTTCCCCCTTTTCTTAACAACAATCTTGCACCTAGAGAAGACTTGAGGTACCTCAATATCCAACAATCCAGGAAACCTCTCAAGTACAAGAATGTTCAAAAGAAACGCCAATCAATACTATCATAAGCTTTCGAGAAATCAATCTTTCATATCACACCCTTTGTTCTTCTCTTCCAGTCAGTCACTATCTCTAATGCAAGAACAACACTATCCATCGGCTATCTGCTAGGTAAAAAAGCACTCTGTGTCAGGGAGATGAGACCATTCAGTACTCCCCTCAAATGGTTAGCCAACACCTTAGCCACTATCAGGTATACCGCATTAGAGAGAGCGATAGGTTGGTAATCCTCCACCTTAATAGCCACATCTTTCTTTGGCAGAAGAAACATCAAAGAGTGGTTTAGATGATCAAAACATGAGCTACCTTTTACAAATTCAGCCACCATTTCCATCACCTCCCCCAACGACCAGGTCCTAGAATTCACGGAAAAAGAAAACAGGAAATCCATCTGGGCCCAGACAGCCATCATGGTTTAGTCCAAAAATTGTTTCACGAACCTCCACCAACTCAAAAGGTTTTGTTAAAGCTTCCGCATCCGACTCTGCAATGTGCTTTACTCCCAACCCCAGCTACCTAGATCCATAATATGGAACTCACCTGTTAATGTCTTTGAAATACCTCGTCACAGCCCTCGCAATCTCCTCCTCTCTGTTAAAAGCAGTGCCTCCAACATTAATCGAATGTATGAGATTCCTAATTCTCCTTCCTCTAGCAACCGTTTGGAAAAATCTTATGTTCGCATCCCCCTCCTTCAGCCACTTCAGGTACAATCGCGGTCTCCAATCCACTTCACGCTTCATGTCCTCCTCCTCCAAAATCTTCTACACCACTCCACGACTTTCAAGTTCCTCCGCATCCAGCTCCCTTAGGTCCCCTGCCAAGTCAAGCCTTACCATCTTCTCATGTGCTTCGTTCCTTAGCTGCACCCGCATAACATGGGACTCCTTCCTGTACCCGATCATCCTCCACCTCAGGCATCAAGCTTCAAAAATAATCTCACCGTGGATGATCCACTCACCTCCAAGCTAGACCAAAATGACATCACCATCTCACGAAACCCATCCTCAAGCATCCAGCTCCGCTCAAATCTAAAAAAGGAAGAGTCCTCTTCCACTGCATGTATCTAAGCACAATGGTGTGTGGCTCGATCTCGATCGTGGAAGGGAGGCAATGCATGCCAAGTTAAACATCTCCAAAGCCTCCACGGAAAGGAATCCGTCGATCTGTGATCTAGAGGAGATTCTCCAAGTGTACTTGCAATTTCCTGCATCGAGAACACCCAAACCGAGCTCCTCCACAACCTCCCCAAAAAAGTTCGGAACCAGGATCCTGCACCCCTTTGCCCCCAGGCCTATCCTCATAATACAATGTGACATTGAAATCGCCCCCTATAATCCAGGCCACCTCTGGGAAGCTACTCCTTACCTCATGTAGTTCCCTTCATAGGATAGTATTCTGGGAGCCATTTGGGGTGCCATACATCGGCGTCACCATTAATCATGATGGATCCCTCTTACTCCTTAAAACAATCGACATCGAATGCACCAAAATCATCTCCTCTACCAATTCAAACAATTCCCTATTCCAAGCAATGGCAATCCCCCTAGCACTGCCTACCATCAGAGAGGCCCTGAAGTCAGTGAGATACGGCCTAGTTGAATTCAACTGCACTGAATGCAAGAATTCAACCTTCGTTTCTTGCAAGCATGCCAAGTCCACCTTCCAGGAAGCTAACAAAGCACCAATTGCCATTCTTTTCTTTAGTTGACCCAACCCGTGCACATTTCAGGTTACAACCTTCATTGAGAAATAGTTGGGGATCACCCCGCCACCTGAACACCTACTACCTTTGCTACTTTCAGCTGAAAATCCTCCTCCTCTTCGGAAACTTCAATAACTACATCTAAGGATGCTCCAACATCTTCATGAACCTCGCTACTAGTGGTGATACCCTCCCTAGATTCCACACCTGGTTCCAAAATCTCATCAACACTTCCAACCAGGCATTCACCTCCTTCTACGCACTCGACAAGATCCCCTTCGTTAATCTCCAAGCTTCCATATGCCCATGCACCCTGATACGTGCAATACCTCTTTCATGAAAAAATCATCAGAGATTGATGTTCCTCCACCAGAATACCAGCTCTGGCATCCCCCTTACGAGCCATGGAGGGCGCACCCGCCCTACCACGGTCAGTCCTCCCCTTCTCCCGACAAGCCCCCGCCGCCAATCTTCTCGACCTACTCCATCCCGGGTTCAGAGGACTATCCCCGCTGCTCTCTACCTCTGCACATAGAACCCCACTCCCAACCGTGTCATTCCGACCATCCCCTGAACTGGCGGTCCCCTCTGCTACAAAGGAGGTTTGCTGCTTGTTACAGAGGGTGGGGGAGGATGATGCCAAAGAGTTCACCAAAGTCGCACTCCCCTTTGTTGCTTTCCCAAGGGATATCACCAAACGATAAGAACTAGTGTTGGGTATTGGCATGCGAGAGGCCAAACCGATGAAAGAAATAGAGGCTTGAACCCTCGACGCCACAGTAGGTGTCTGTTTACTCGACTAGGGGATCAGATTAGTGGGTCTAGCAGGAGTCCCAATAGAATTCACAGTATCGACAGAGAGGGTCGAACCCAATATCTGCTCCCAATGGGCCGCTTATTGTAACATTCGGATCTGAATAAACTGAAGCTCATGTTAAGAAAAGGTTGCCGCATGCAAGTTTGGATCTCCAAATTGGAGATATCTGAAGGTACAAATCCCTCTCTCTTTGCTCTCATTAAAGTCAATGTTGAAGTTTCTAATTCATTTTTTCCTTTTTATGTTGTTGTCCATCAGGTATTTTAGCTATTGTTGTATGTTAGATAAAGCCGCAAATACCCTCCAAACTTAGAGGATCAAAGGTACAATCTTTACCCCTCCTTTTGCTGCAATCAATGCAATATAATTGGTGACATATTGTAGTTCTGTGGCTTATTAGTTAAATTTGGTTGTCATTCATAAACTAAACGTGAAAATTTTTCCCTAAATCTTAGTACTCTAATGAGATCCCTAGCGAACATGATACTACGACTCTGGATGAAACCTCATCACATTGCGCAATAAGAAGCCGGTAGTTGTAGCCATATATCGTGCAGAATATGAGTATAGAGCCCTGACTCAAGCAACTGTAAAAGCTATATGGATAGATCCTTAAAGGTATATGTTCTTATAGGAGCCTCTACCCATGCAACCAAATTGTGATATTATACTGCATTATTCATAGATACAATATTGTTTTCTACCAAAGGACCAAACATATGAAGGTTAATGGCACGTGATCATCTGTTCGAGCAAGTTCAAAACAATCACTCTATGAAGCTCCATGTTAGTAGTTGAAATTCTTGGTTGGTGTGATCTAATGCTTGTTATGTTTAGAACAAGTCACAATCTCGAGTTGTTGTCTACAGCTCATCTGTTGGGGGACATGACATTACTTTGATATGAATTCTGTTCAGTTTATAAGCATTGACATTTTTTGATAATTCATATTTTAAAATATTAAAACTCTTCTCTCAAAGTCAACAAATGATTTCTCAAGATCTTTACGAATAAGAAATAATCAATAAATTGATCATTATGTATAATCTACTATTCATACAATTTATTATATATAGGATGTTATGGCAAATGATCAGAAAATACCCCTCCTTTGATGTTTCAACTAGAACTGGTACAATTGAGACATGATTCTTGTATAGGTACCATACAAAATAAAATGATAAAGACTAGCTAGATCCATATCCAAAGCATAGATGGTAATCTTATGATTTTAGAAATAATAACATGTGACTTCAAAGACCGATCATCGTCATAAATTAATATTTTAGGTATACTCTACTATTTATACATATCACCAAAGATCGGTAGTGACAAAATACCTAGATTTGTAAAGTCAACCATTGAAAGATTGAGATGATGGGATAGATGAATAAGTGAATCAATGATGAATCAGTTATATCAATAGGATCGTTGATCAAAAAGACCTAGATCTGTACAATCAACCACATAAAGGATTAAGAAAGGATAAGGGATCAAGTCATTGATGACTGATAATTAAGAGTGCCAGTCACGGTGACCTTTGCACCTGATTGTGCGAGGGTGCGATGATCTTCAGCTGGGCGGGAGATAGGAAGCTCAGTTAGGGAAGCGGCCACTTAGTGTGCGGGTCTAGGATCCCAGTCTTTTTCTCGTTTTTTCACGAGCGCTCGCAGTTTTTACGTCTCTCTAGGATCCACGGGTTTTCTTTTAAAGACCAGTTCCGCTGACTCTTGTTCTTTAGGGTACCTACGCTGGAGGGCCCTTGGTTTTAGTTTTTTGAGCTCGTTAGCCCGTACCGGTCGGGCCGATTTTTCTTTTAGAGTGACTTTTCCGGAGAATCTCTCACCCATCTCAGTGGCGTAGTTTTGGAGGAGACCTATCCCTCTATTAGACTGCACTTCCACTTAGAGGACGAGACGGAAGAGCCTTTTTGTAGGCTACCTTACCGCTTGAATTTTGTTTACTTTTTGCCAGCAGACTTGGCGATGCTACATCTGAATCATCCATGTATACATCTGAATCCTCTATGGCTACATCTGAGTCAATTTTTGAGTCACAAATGAGTTTGGCAAAAGTTGAGATGAATTACAGTTGAGTTGGTTGTAGTTGAGCTTAGTTTCCTTTGATCTTGTTACTTTTCAGCCAGTAATTCCTAACGAAGAGAAAAGACCAGTTTATGAAAATCATCCTTATCAGACTATGAGCTACTAGCACAGTTGTTTGAAATAGCTAGTGGACGTGTTGGGAACTTAGTTAGGATGCATTTTACTCCACCGCATGCCTACGGAGGCACCCCAACTCTAAGGCTTCCTTACTACCTTAGAGTCATAGTGAGAGGTCTTACCCAGACCAAGATCACAGACTATCCACTAAGCTTGAGAAATTCAACAAGAAAAGAGTCAAAACACTAGACTCATCATAAGCATTTAATAAAGACAAAGATTATATCACAAACTCATCATTCACATTCCCAAGACCCATCAAATATATATTATAATTAATAAAAATGCAATGACTTAAATATGGATCATATAAGATTTGTATAAAAATGATTAATATGGGTAATTAATGTAGGATGAGTAGATTGGGGTTTTGCATACTAAATAACTTGAAAATATATTTCAATGCAAGTTAGCTCATTAGATTCAAATGCCAAGCCCTATTTACTTGCTTTCTTTTGGAGCCCCTAAATTTCTTGTTATTCTAATTAATAAGATTTACTCAACATTTGTTGATGATCTTTGCTCCCTATTGCATGGATCGCATGCAAAACACCTGCATTGTGGTATTGGGAGAGTTGAACGTCAGTTTCTGCAGTAAAACATATCAGGTATGTATGTTATAGTTTTGTTCAAGGTATTATATAATGCTTTTCTTTCTCTTCTGATACATTTGGGATACATGTACATTATGCAATTTCTTTTGTTGCATGTAAAATGCTATGAAAATTTATGCAATATAATTGGTGACATATTGTAGTTCGGTGGCTTATTAGTTAAATTTGAATGTCATTCATAAACTAAACATGAAAATTTTTTTTCCTAAATATCAGTACTCTAATGCGATCATTAGCGAACATGATACTATGAGTGATGTGTAAACGGGTATCCCAGATCCGCGGGAGCGGGCCTCACACTTATTCTTCTCAAGGTTCAAACCCACATGTGCCGAGTAAACAGGATATGGTGGATCCTTAATCGGGTTTGCCACCAAGCCCGAACTCGAAGTAATCAGGCTCAACCCTCGAAGCGTCACTTCCAAGAAAGAACGAGCGGGGCGCCTTTGGTTGCTGAAAAGGCAGCATGAGGCCTTCCACCATCACGAAATGCCTCGGGAACAGTATTCTTCGGCGACGATTTAGGTCCTTCACCACAACCAACAGTCGTCACCCCCTCGTAATAGTTCGGGTATGGCACCCATCGAGCTTTTTATCATCGTTTCCACCTTCCTCCTCCTCCAGGGCAGACATCCAGAGGGGGGATGATTCTCCGCCCAATCTCAAGCTCTACGCAAGAGGGCAAGGTGGGTTTCTCACCACAAATATGTACTATCGCTTGAGAACCTTCACCCGCTCTCAACCCTGAGCTGCTCATCTGTTCTACCTCCCTCAAGTGAAGTAGCGTCGGTCGAAGACAGACCACAGATTGGCATCGCAATGGGACCCCCACCATCTGGACCTTCTAGGATTGAGCATCGGATGTATTTGTTCCATCAAGAAACTATGGACTCTGCCACCGCACAAGACCTCTCGGCTCCAGAGGCATGCATTCCTCCAAAATCCCCTCCAATACGAAGCGTGTGCCTTCGTCTGACAGCCCCCGAGACATGGTATTAAATGATGGTACCTTCCTTCCCTTGAGACTATTACTACACATATATATCAAGAAAATTTCAAGAAAGGCTTCCTTCCCTTGAGACATGGTATTAAAGGATGGCACCTAAAAGTTTTGAGGATAAGAAGGCTGGTTGGAAGTCCTTATGCATCAGTTGTAGGATGTCAGACAGATGTATGAAATGATGTGTACAAGATCGAATATATGCCATGCAATGGGAGTGTATGTTATTAGCAATCCTTCTATAAAAAACATTAGGTTGCCACAAAAAACATCTTCAAATACCTAAGGACTCGAGTTATATCTTGATCTATAGAGATAGTGATATCCAAGTCTTAGAGTGCAATGGCTAAGATTTCCAATCCAAATTGATGATAGAAACTCCAATTATGATTTCCTCTTCATGTTAAACGATGATGTTGCTAGTCAGAAAAGCAAGAAACAGGACAAGAACCGATTCAACAATAGAGGTTGAGTGCATTGCTAAATCAGATGTTGCTACGAAGGTTGTATGGATATGCAACTTCTTTTTAAAACTTGACATAGTTTCTCAAGAGATTCTCACATTATATTACTCTATGATAACATTTGGACTATAATGCAAGCAAATGAACCCGTACAACATCAAAGGAGTAAACATATTTGTAGATATATATTATTCACTTATGTATCTCTTTTGTTATTTTTCTTTCTCGTTGGACTCTTTATGTAATTTACCCATATGCTACTCTCCTATATAAGAGAGCCTAGGGCTGATGGAATATACAAGTTCTCTTTTTTTCCCAACATGGTATCAGAGGGACGGTCCTAGACCGGAGTTCGTGAGCCAAACCCTAGCCCTAGCCCTACCCTCAAGCCTCCATGCACGTCGCGCATCCGCCTGCGCATCACCGTGCACCCGCAGCAGCGCCGCACGCGTTACCTGCAGCAGCAGCGCCGCGCGTCACTGCACACAACTGCGCATCGTTGTGCGCCACCGCATGCTTCAGCGCACGATCTTCGCGAGCATCAACGCGCCTCCCATGTGCCCCTATGCGCGCCTCTGCAAGCTTCGCCTCCGTGTGCATCTCTGTGCGCGCATCTTCGCGTGCGCTCGCATGCCCCTGTGCGCCACCACACGACGTGATCTTCGTGGGTCTCTCGTGCGTTTGATCGTCTAAAAGACTTGATTCTTGTGCACGCAGAACCTTAAGTCAAGCGCGCGCGCCTCCAAAGAAATGGGTTTGGTTGCTTGAAGTCTACACATACAACTAAACCCGTTTATGTCCGTGTAGATCATATCTTCAGTCTACCACTCCAGTCTTTTGTTATCAGTATGTCAGAAAGCAAGGCAGATATTCCATCTATATGCGCCATCCGAGGTCCAGCGCTGATTGTGAAGATGGATGGTTCGAACTATGAACTGTGGGCTATGCAGTTCATGAGTATGATGAAGTCAACCGGTAAGAAACACATTCTCACTGAAGAAGAGCCTGCTGAGAAGACTGGAGTTAATGCCTCGTGGGAGGCAGATGATGCATATGCCAAAGTATGGCTATCTGAAACTCTAGCAATCGAGATTGCCAATGATATTCTTCATCAGCCCACAGCCAAAGCAATATGGGATATTCTGGCTGCTACATATTCTCAAGTGAAGAATGAGACAAAGATTCTGCAACTCCAGCATGACATATTTACTATCAAGCAGAATGGACGTCCTCTACACTCACTGTACACATCTCTACGAGGAATGTTTGAAAAGCTTTATAGCTTCATGCCCCTGACAGCCACACCAGAGCAACAGAAGACCTACCGGAATGCTACTATGGTAGGAGTTTTCCTCGTTGCCCTTGATCCTGAGTATGAGGCAGCACGATCCCAGATCTTGGCAGATTCTACTATTCCTCCTATGAAGGAAGCCTTTCACAGACTGAGCCGCATCACTGTTCCTTCTACGACTACGAATCAGACTGCTTCAGTCATGGCTGCCAATCGAGGTCGTGGAGGTCACCATCATCAGGCCCGTGGTCGTGGCCCTCGTGGCAGAGGAGGCCGTGTTCGGCCAACGTGTACCTATTGCCATCGCACTGGACATACCGAAGAGACATGCTACTCTAAGCATGGATTTCCTGCATCTGCACGAGTCGCTGAGCAGCTAGAGCATCCATCTGCTGCTTCTTTGGATCAACATTTTGATGATCTTGTCGCCCGTCTAAGGGGCATCATTCCTCCATCTGGCCCAGCACCCACTACTGAGAACCAGTCCGATGTTGCCGCATCCACCTCTGCATCTACCAGTGCATCAGGTAGCACATATGCATTTACTAATAGTAGACCAGATACTTTAGCATGGATTATGGACTCTGGCGCCACACATCATCTATGTGGCGATCAAAGCCTACTTACAGGGTATAGACAGATCTCTCCAGGTCGAACAGTGGTCAATGCTAATGGTACACATTCCCCGATTACTGGTCAGGGGGGTATTAGACTGACGTCATCTATGCATCTCAAGAATGTGTTACACGCACCTAATTTTTCAATGAATTTGTTGTCTATCAGTCAAATTACAAAGGATTTACAGTGTCGGGCGTTTTTTGATCCATCTTCTCTTGTTTTTCAGGACATCCTTACGGGCAACGTGATTGGGCGTGGCTATGAGCAAGGCGGCCTCTATCGCCTCAGTCAGACACCTTTTGCTGGAACCTCATCTCTACCTGCTGGACCCATCTCTCCTCTGCTATGGCACCTGCGCTTTAGACACCTACCACTTCAGAAACTGCGTCGTGTGTTTCCTCAGGTTTCGCCTCACACGTCTATTCAATGTGAGGCTTGTCAGTTGGGAAAGCATTATCGGTCTACCTTTCCCAGTCGTCAGTGTCGGAGTAGTACCTCCAAGTTTGAGTTGTTTCACGTCGATATCTGGGGTCCGAGTCGTGTTCCTGATCATCAGGGATACATGTTTTATATAGTTATTGTGGATGATTTCTCTCGTGTGTCATGGGTATTTTTGTTAAAGAATAAATCTGAAGCAGGGAATATTATCATCAATTTTCTTAATGAGATTCGTAATGTTTTTTCTGCATCTGTTAAAATTGTGAGAAGTGATAATGCCCTGGAATTGTGTACTCATGTCCTATCTAGTTACTTCTCATCCCAAGGGATCATCCACCAGACATCTTGTGCCTATACCTCCCAACAGAATGGGGTCGCTGAAAGGAAACATCGCCATTTGCTGGATGTAACCAGGCCGCTCCTTATACAGAGTCATGCTCCTCACTCTTTCTGGGGTGACGTTGTTCTTACAGCACGTTACCTAATCAATCGTATGCAGTCATCTGTTCTAGGTGAGAAGATCCCTTTCTCTCTTATCTTCCCTGGAAAAGAATTATTCTCCCTTACTCGTGTGTTCGGTTCGGTCGCTTTTATCCACCAGTTGTCTCCCGGGACTGACAAGCTCTCTCCTAGGGTTGTCAAGTGTGTTTTCGTTGGGTACTCCAGAACTCAGAAGGGGTACAAATGTTATGATCCATTGCGTAGGCGGTACCTTGTCAGTGCTGATGTTACATTTTTTGAATCTGTTATGTATTTCTCAGCCTCAGGTGATCAGTTGATACCCCCTGCTAATAATGATGCCATTTACATGTCACCACCACCACCACCATCACCACCACCACCAGAACCGTTACCATCTTCTACACCTCCTGTCACTATACCTGTTTCACCATTACCATTTCATTATACCCGTAGGCCTGCTCCAGCTCATGGTCATTGCTCATCACCTAGCTCGCCTAAGGTATGTTCTAAAGATATTACTATTGATGGATCTCATGATTTTTCTGAGCAGGATGTGTTACAGAGGCCAGACGAGGACACAAATGATTTACATGTTCCTATTGCTATAAGAAAGTCGAAGCGGAGCTGCGCATCATATCCTTTAGCAGCTTCTGTGTCATTTGATCGACTAACTGGAGATTTCAGGAATTTCGTCGTCGCATTGTCAACAGTGGCTATTCCACGGAATTACCAAGACACATTGAAGGATAGTAGATGGCGTCTAGCCATGGAGGAAGAAATGGCAGCTCTTCAGTCTAGAGGAACTTGGAGTCTGGTTCCTGTACCTGCTGATGTGTCTCCAGTGAGCTGCAAGTGGGTATTTACAGTCAAGCAGAACGTAGATGGCAGTATTGACAGATACAAGGCTCGTCTTGTTGCTTGTGGCTTTACACAGACATATGGGGTGGATTATCTTGATACATTCTCTCCAGTAGCCCGCCATTCCACTCTACAGATCCTGCTTTCTATTGCGGTCACTCGTAATTGGCCACTATACCAGTTGGATGTGAAGAATGCGTTCTTATATGGTGACTTACAGGAGGAAGTCTACATGCAACAGCCACCTGGTTTTGCTGTTGAGGGGGAGTATCCTAAGGTGTGCAGACTTCATAAGGCTATCTATGGCCTTAAGCAGAGCCCCAGAGCGTGGTTCCAGAAGCTCTCAGATCTCTTTGAGAAACAGGGATACAAACGTTCTAATGCTGATCATTCCTTGTTTGTACAAAAGACTTCCAGAGGTATTATTGCAATCATGGTCTATGTAGACGACATTCAGATTACAGGTGATGATGAACAGGGAATAAAGGAGGCGAAAGAAATGTTGGGCCGTGAATTTGTTACCAAGGACCTTAGAGTTCTTAGATACTTTCTGGGACTGAAGTTCGCCAAAAATCCTTATGGGTTGGTAATGTCTCAGAGGAAATATGTCACTAACCTGTTGAATGAAACAGGAATGCTTGGTTGCCGACCTGCTACCACACCTATGGATCCTAGTATGAAGCTATATGATGGTGATACAGAGGAGGTGGATAGGAGAAGATACAGAGAACTGGTGGGCAAACTTCTTTATGTCACTATTACTAGGCCCGATATATCCTTTGCTGTGAGTCAAGTGAGTCAGTTCATGGAGCAACCACGTCAGGTACACATGGATGCCATACATATGATACTCGGGTACCTCAAGTCATCTCTAGGTGCGGGTTTACTGTTCAAGAAAGGCAAGGTGATTACTATCTCAGCCTGTGCAGATGCAGATTACACAGGGTGTCCCAAGGACAGGAAGTCCACCTCTAGGTTTGTTGTATATGTTGGAGATTCTCTTGTCTCATGGAGGAGCAAGAAACAAACTGTTGTGGGAAGGTCTAGTGCTGAATCTGAATATAGGGTTATCGCCCAGGTTAGCACAGAAATGATGTGGGTAAAGGCTGTGCTTACAGATTTACATATAGAAGTCCCACTTCCTATGGCTTTGGAATGTGACAATCAGGCGGCCTTGTTCATTGCAAATAATCCAGCATTCCATGAACGAACCAAGCACATTGAAGTTGACTGTCACTTTATACGTGACATGATTCAGAAGGGATTCATTGATATATCCCATGTTAGTTCAGAGAATCAAATGGCTGACATTTTTACCAAGGCATTACTGCGAGGCCCGTTTCAGAAGTGTGTGTCCAAGCTGAGCGTGATTGATATATATGCTCCATATTGAGGGGGAGTATAGATAGATATTATTCACTTATGTATCTCTTTTGTTATTTTTCTTTCCCGTTGGACTCTTTATGTGATTTACCCATAGGCTACTCTCCTATATAAGAGATCCTAGGGCTGATGGAATATACAAGTTCTCTTATTTTCCCAACAATATTGAGAGGAAATATAACATAACTCAGGAGATACAAAAACGAGGTGACATCACTATCCCTAGGATTTCATCCACCAATAACGCAGTTAATCCACTGAGCAAGACTTTAACTAAACATCATTTGACCAGCACGTAAAGAGTATGAGTATTAGAGATGTTCAAGAACGTCTCTAAGACCCCCTCGGTTGGGGGGTTAACCCCCCAAAACCCACCCTTTCTCTCACTTGTGGGGCCCACTCCCCCTCTCTCTTTTTTATACATTAAATAGATAATTTCTATTTCATCAATTCCATCAAAAAATAATATATTATACCATCATATCATCTAAAAAATATAAACTACTCAACTTCTACTCACTTTTCCAAACTTCAATACAATCACATCACAATAACTACTCACTTTCTCAAACTTCAATACAATCACATCACAACAAACCCACTCAAGGCTACAATCACATCACAATAACCAAACGCACCCTAAGGGTATGTGCGGTAACCGGGTTACCCTGGGGTACCTGGTTTACCCCTCTCTATTCTTGGGTTGAAATTCCATCACAAATCATAGTGACATCACATCACATTCCTTATTCAAACCCTCTCCAGGCTTCATAACCATCCCAAACAGCTACTATTCACATCAGGTTACCCCAACCCACTCCAACCCAGTAACCAAACAGACCCCAAGGTCTAAGGGGACACTATTGGACATGAAGGTGACCATCCTATATTGTTTTTGGATGCCCCTACTCCTCGGATATATTTATTAAAGAGGAGAAAACCATATTATAAGAGCCATGACTCAAGGTAAGTCCTAGATGAAATGGTCACAGTCTCCACAGAAAATATCCAAAAGGAAGAGAACCCCCAATACGCGACAAGATGGCAACCACGAAGCCCATATTGCCACAACAGGAAGTAAGAGCACCTCATTCAAGCGAAAACATGTGCTAAAGAGGGAGTTCTAAAAGGTAGTGGAATTTCCAAAGTCTAGCCTATCTACAGACTACAACAAACTCCTCCCATACTTCTTTAGCTCTGTCACAAAGAAAGAAGAGGTGGCCATACTATCATAGTTGGGATACTTTAGCGATCATTATCCCTAATATCTGATCCAATCTAATACTAAGCTGCCATACATAGTTATACTATCTCCCTATATCGACTATTCACATTTTTTGGACAAAGGAAGATATCCAATATGATTGGATCTCTTTCCATGAATATCGCTATCCATGTTTTCAGTAATCCGAACACATCGGGATATCCAAGTATCCCCGAATCATGAGTATATCATGTGAATTTAATTCACATGGATCTAGATAGCGCTTGCGGATATTAACATTCTTGAAATCTGAGTGCGGATTACTAGGATAGAGATGCGCATATCACTAACTCATGGATCGGCTACGTGAACATAATACAAGGACCAATTCATGAGAATTTGACTCGCATGATATTTTAATGCATTTGATTGACATAGATCAAAGGTTCAATTTGTGAGATCAATCCATGAATTTGGATTAGAGTTGGTTAGGCGTAAGTGATCATTGTTAGAACCTCATTACATAAATGGCACCCACATTCTCAACATAAAAGAGGGCAGATAACCACCAAGGGTTCATGAAGAAGAAGAAACCCTAGTATCATGTTTTCCCCCTCCTTTCCTCTCTCACATCTTGGTCATCCCCCTCTTCTCCTCTCCACCTTCATTGTAGGTGAAAGATCTTCTCCATTGAGCATGGTTTCATATTTCGTGAAATATCGGTGAAATTTCGCCGAAAATTCAATTTTGACAAGGGATCGAAATTTCGAGCGAAATGCCGATATGGGGGCCTTACTTAACAAATGTTGCTCGATTCGAGTGAAATGTGATCGAAATTTACCGAAATTTCGGTAAAATTTCGTTTCGACATGGTGTTGATACGATATCTGTTAGAAAATAGGAAGCGGAAGCGAAAACATGGCTAAAGGATAAAGAACATAAGAACGCAGGATTTTACGTGGAACCCTACTCCGTGAGGAGCGGGATGAAACCACGGGAGAAGCCCTCAAAGGGGCGCGTTATGCATTGCACTTACTCAATGGATACAGGAGGTCTGGAACTCCTTTTATAGCCTCTCCAGAGCCTCCAAGTCCCACCACTGGACGATGTGGGACTAAACAACTGGGTGAGACGCATACAAGGAATACTCCAACACTCCCCCTCAAGCTGGAGCATGCAATGCTCAGCTTGGACAATCAGAAATAAACTACTCAACGCTAAAGGACGCTACGGACAATATCAACCCAACGCGCACATTGCTGCAGTCGAGGACGTTGCTTCTCATGCCGTGCAGGTGAGGAGGACGAACGGGTTGGAGTGTGAGTCTTCTGAATCTCCTCGTCGGAGAGCATGTGCTCTGAACTGCTCCTGTCAGAGTCACTGCAACTGAAATGAGTCTCCTCGTCAGAGTACTCTGGCCCGCCACAATAATGTGGACAACTGCTCCATCTCTGAAAAGGGCCAAACTAAAAAGGACCGTGGTTGTGTAATCCTCATCGGAGTCCACGGTCGCTGGAGAATGGAGTCTGAAATAAGTCTCCTCGTCGGAGAAATGGGTCTCTCCCATCTGGCTCAGAGAATGGTACACTTCTCTGGTGTCCCTATGATACCACATGAAAACCCCCAACATGGCATAGGGAATGGTCCTCTACTCTGGAGTCCCTATGGCTCACATGAAAACTCTGACCGACAAAACAAGAATAATGATGGGGACCTCGAACTGATGGTATACATGTGCTCATCTGAAAATGACCGCAAACTCGTGCGTGTCTGAAAATGAGTCTCTCTTGAGATCTCGAAAATGGGTCTCTCATCATGGAGTGCCTTGAACTTGGACTCTGACCAATCTATCGAGTCTGAACAACAGCGCATCACACCTGTGGACTCGGAATCTGAACGTCGAGTCTGAATCTTGTGCATGGAAAATCTTCATCTGAAAAGCTGTAGAGTCTGAAAGCTGACTTGGTCTGTAATCTAGAGTCTGGAAAATCTGAATCCGACTCGGACCTGTGACTCTACACAACACTCCCCCTTTCTCCCATACTGGTCGGAATGAAGACATCGACTGTTGGGAGAAGACAAGATAAATGGAGAAAACAAAACATGAAACTTGCGGTTTTTCATTTTTTTTAAGCCGTCACGTTTTTTTTGTAAGCCGTTACATTTTTTAAAACCGTTCAACCCCTTTTTTCAGCTTTTCTCTCTCCTTTTTTTTCAAAACATTTGCGTACGGCTTTTTATTGTACGTACCTTTTTCTTTTCTTTTCTTTTTTTTTTGAACTTGCAACCCTTTTTTTCTAAACCCACTTGGGCCGCTCATTTTCTTCTCAGGTTTCAGCCCATTCGGGCTTACAAAGAAAACATTTTTTTATATATATATAAAACTGGGCACGGCCCACTTAGGATCTCAAATATCGAAACCCTACTTAGGGTTTGCCCCTTCGAATGTCGCCCCATGGGGTCCCCTCGCAGGAGAGTCGCGTGCGCCACTGGTGGCCTTGCACCCGAGCAACTCCCGTCGTAGAAGCTTCTTGGTGGTGCCGCCGTTGCGCCGCCTGTGTGAGGAGTTGCGCGTCGCCTCATGGGAGAGAGTCGCCTGTGCGGCAAGGTGCTTGGAAATGCTCTCAGAAATCCCCCCCCCCCGCTAGATGTGGAGGAGGGTGCTGCCTCCTCGCGTGCGGGTCTGTTGCGGGTCTATGCGCGTGGAGCGACCGCCGAGGATGTGCATGATGGCCTGGAGGGGCATCGCCAATGGCATCGCTGGGAGCGGCTAGGGCTCCGCCGCCGCCAGTGCTGAAATGGATTCTTAGGGAGGGATCGCCGATCGGAGATGAAGGGGGGCAAGGTCCTGCCGCCTGGACACAAGGGAAGGGCGCAAGGTTGGGTCTATTGCTTCTGAGATGCGGAGAAGTGCACTATCAAAGGAGAAGGCAGTGGAGGATCCACCTGGAGATGATTGCGCAGAACAGCCGCTCGTCGCTGGGCTTGACTGTTGTTCTGCCAGGATGGTGCGCGCTGGAGCACAAGGGCTCGCGCCGCCGATCGCCTGGGAGGTGCACGAACAGGAACAGGGACAATCGAATTTTGAACCATATATAAAAAATATCTCTAAGAATAACTCAACTTCGATTCTCAAACCAATTACAAAAATAATCGAAGAACATGATGAAATCCTCGAGAATCGACCCGCTCTGATACCATGTTAGAAAATAGGAAGCGGAAGCGAAAACATGGATAAAGGATAAAGAACATAAGAACGTGGAATTTTACGTGGAACCCTACTCCGTGAGGAACGGGATGAAACCACGGGAGAAGCCCTCAAAGAGGTGTGTTATGCATTGCACTTTCTCAATGGATACAGGAGGTCTGGGGCTCCTTTTATAGCCTCTCCAGAGCCTCCAAGTCCCACCACTGGACGATGTGGGACTAAACAATTGGGTGGGGTAAATGGATCTTCTCCAGGATCCATTTACCCTGCTACAACTCATGACGCATACAAGGAATACTCCAACAATATCTTATATCAAAATTTAAAACCTTGCCACTGAGAAAGAAATGTATCGACACTTCAAGTGCACATCAAAGGAAGGACTACATACAATGTTATTCATGAGATTGAGCAAGAAAAAGATCCTTAAAGGATCATCTTCAATGTGTACAAGGAGTCTTCTTAGTGGAGTGGAACTCCACGTTTCATTAACACGTCCACATGTACGAGTGTAGGCCCAAACCTATAATACAAGTCCTCTTCCTTAGAAGTTCAAGCATTGACAATAGTATAAATCTTTATTTCAATCTAGTACATAGAATGAGGGAGAAAAGGTTTTACCGACATATTACCATGAGCCTATATGATGAATTCTTCTAATCGAATTTGATTTATGTATTTTGTTTGTTTGTTTTTACGCACGACCTCCATCACGCTTAAAGAACAAACCCTATCAAGGGTTTCTCCCATATTTTCCAGAGCAATTATATTCCCCAAGAACAGATCCAAGTGGATGTCAAGGAAGAATTATATAAATATTCATCACCGATAACTACTTTACCAAAAGGGTATACTTACATGAAGCGTAGAAAAATTTCAATTTTACCCTCTAGTGCAAAAAAATAATAGGAGTGCTGAGAATGGGCAGCAACATATTCATTATAGGATTACGAGCGTAAGCCCCTTTGATAAGGACACCATAGATTTTTGACTTTCATGCTCGATGGCTCCTCTGAAAACCATGGCACATCTGTTGAAGATGTGCATCAGTTCTTCAACCATTATCCAACGCAAGTAGATGACAGCTCACCCATGGGCCCTTTATTTTTTTTTGAAAGTCTGCAAGGGAGGGGGAAACACTCGGTGGTGTCCGCCCCTTCAAAATTTATTGATAACCAAAAGTAGAGTTACATAAGGATAACGCTACTACACCCCAAAAACGAAAGCAACCCTGATAAGAAAATTATAACACCCAGTCGTCCACCAACCTTTTTGCCAACAACCCCACATTTTCCTTATAAAACCTATGACCCGAGAACAGCATGTCATTTCTCCCCCTCCAAATCGCCCAGAGAACAGCGAAGGGAAGCAGCCGATCACGCCTAGGTCTGTCCCTGATATCGTGAATCGAGTTCCAAAAAGCTTGGAAATCATCAACGCGGCACCACACCACATCCGCCTCATGCCAAACCTGCGCGACCAAGGGACAAGAAAAGAAGAGATGCTCCACCGTCTCAATGTCGCAATCACAAAGGAGGCATCTGTTCGCAATCACGCCCAGGAGTCTGAAGCAGCGATCACGCGTCATCAATCTCTTTCTCCGAAGAAGCCATAAGAAGAATCCAATTCTCTCAGGAGGCTTTGAATCCCAAATAGAGTTACAATCCCTGTTCAACAGCTCTGAATTTGCCGGCGGCGGTCTGGAAATTGCCCCATAAGCCCCCCTAACCGAGAAAGAGCCGACCTTCCAGCACCAATGATCTCTACCTGCTGATGGAGCCCCAACCTCCCTCAATGCGTCAAGCAAAACCAAAAAATCCTCAAGTCTTTGGTCCGAGAAATTTGCGGAGAAAGTAGGCCACCAGGAGCCGTCCACCCAACAGTCCATGACCGAGCAATGCTTGTTGTCCGCCAAGGCATATAGCCATGGGAAGCGCGAGCAGAGGGCCCCCGCCCCGGTCCAATTGTCTTCCCAAAATAAGAAGTTGTCCCCTCTCCCACAGACCGGTCTGAAGAGCTCAAGATTTGACACAAAAGATTTCAACACCCCCCTCCAAAAAGGCATCATGGAAGCCTGATTAGAGGGCTGCTGATGGGGCGCGCCCTTCACACCATAGATGCTGCGAATCACCATGCAAACAAAGTCTACTCCCGGACCCCAGATCCTACTTTCCCATTTAAGGAGAAACGCCTCATTCATCTGCTCCAGAGATTTCACCCCCAACCCCCTGGTCTTTGCGACACGCGACATCCTCCCAGCCCACTAGATGGATCCCCCCACGACCACCGGAATTGTTTCCCCATAAGAACGTTCGCATCCTCTTCTCCAACCTCTCACGAATTCCCTTTGGGATCTTGCGATTAGCCATAAAATAGGTAGGTATGGAAGAGAGCACAGCCTTGAGAAGAACCAATCTGCCCCCCTCGATAAGATAGCAACTCTCCACCCCGCCAACCGCGACTCCACTTTCTCCACCACCCTCAGCCAGTCACGTAGCCTCGTCCTCCCCAGAGCCAGTGGCATGCCCAGGTACTCAAGAGGCAGAGAGACCTGAACAGACGCCAAGGCCATTGCCAGCCCATCAGCCATCTGCTCCGCAAGACCAAACGGGACGAAAGAAGATTTGTTGTCATTTTTGCGCAGCCTCAACATCTCCGAGTAGATCTCCAACGTCGTAGCCATACCAGTGGCCGCCTCGGTACCCCCATCAATGAGGAAGAGGGTGTCATCCGCATACTGGATGAGCGAGACCTGAAGCCCCTCCCTACAATAGCCAGAAGTGAAACCATGGCTGATCACCCCCGATACCATATCCGCCAACACATCAGCCGCAAGTATGAACAGCATTGGCGCGAGAGGGCAACCCTGCAGTATCCCCCTACGAGGTTGAATCCAGCCCCCCTCCGGTCTTCCATTGATCAAGATCGAAAGAGAAGCCGTGGTGACACAGCGCCTCATCCACGAAATCCATACATCCGGGAAGCCCAAACGACGTAAAACTGACCACAGGAATCTCCAATCAAGGCTATCATAAGCCTTCGCAAAGTCAACCTTTCAGAGGACACCGCTCGCGCCCCGCCTCCGCCAATCCACAACAATCTCAGATGCAAGAGTGGTGCAATCAGAGATCTGACGACCAGGAACAAAAGCAGATTTTGCCGGGGAAACCAAGCACCCAAGAATTCCATTAAGTCTCCTCGCAAGCACCTTCGCCGTGATTAGATAAATTGCATTAGAAATTGCAATGGGGCGAAAATCCCCGACGGTGGACGGAGCAAAGCACTTGGGGATTAGAACCACGAGAGCCTGGTTGATACGATCAAAGCCCCTATTTTCCTGACAAAATTCCGACACCACCTCAAGCACGTCATGACAAACGAGGTCCCAAAAGTCCCTATAAAAGGCGATAGGGAAGCCATCAGGACCAGGCGTTGCATCAACATTGAGATCCCAAACAGCATCCTTAATCTTCTCAAGGGTAGCACTACGGATAATGGCATCGTGGTGGTGAGACTCCACTATTTTAGAATTCCGACCCAACCATTTCCAACGTCTGGGCACAGTTGTAGAAGTAGCTTCTCTGAAGTGGTTTGCAATTGCTTTGCCCATATTTTGGTTCCCCTCCACCCGGACCCCATCCACAACAATGGAGTGTAAGGCGTTGGATCTGCGTCGACCGCTAGCGATACGATGGAAATAAGCCGTATTCGCGTCTCCCTCCCGCAGCCAAGAGCTCCTCGATCTCTGTCTCCACTCCGTGGCCCTCTTCCTATCCTCCATAGCAATCGTATTCTGCGCCGCCGACCGCGACTCCAACTCCGACTGCGTAAGAGCCCTAGTGTCCTCCAAACCATCGAGCATTCGAACCTCATCCTCGGCAGCCTTCCTAGCTGCGTATCTAGCAGCCCTAGTTTCTCTTTTGAACTTCGCCAATCTGGCGCGTAAGCTGGAGAGCTTCTGATCAAACCGAAAGGCGGCGGAGCCCGAGGCACCCACCTCCCCCCAATGCGAGGAAACCGTCTCCTTGAATCCATCCTCCAGCAACCAGCATTTCTCGTACCTGAAGATCCCCCGCTGGGCTGGAGCTGACCCAGAGCACCACAAGATAGGAGTATGATCCGAGTAAGAACGTGGCTTCGACGTCACCGTCGCCAAAGGAAAGACATCCAGCATCTCATTGGAGACAAAGAATCGGTCAAGACGCGAGCGCGAAATGGAACTTCTCCGGGTGTAAGCAACATCCCCGACGTCCATCAAGACCAGCCCAAGCAGGTCAACAGTGTCAGCAAAATCCGAGGAGCCCAAATCCTGGCCCCCCCTCCCCCCCAGTCTGTCCGTAGTTAAGAGGGTGACGTTGAAATCATCGCCCATCACCCACGGCGTCGTCCCCACCACCCTAGCAGCCTCCAGCAAATCTTCCCACAGCTCACCCCGCAGCCCACCATCACAAGGCCCATACACACAAGAAACCGCCAAAAGATCAAGCGGGGACGTACCAGCCAAGACCACCATCAGGACATGCCTGTCGCGAGTGACCGAGACGAAAGACCACGCCAGCGATCGCCACGCCATAAGGAGCCCGCCCGAAGAACCCGAAGCATCCAAAGTTCTGAATTGATCAAGACCACCCGCGCCCCACGCCTTCCAGGTGGTCTCCGACACGGATTGAAGTTTCGTTTCCTGGAGCATTACAATGTTGCAATTCCATTCATTGAATCTTAATCCCATTGCTTTCCGCTTATCTGGATCCCCAAGACCACGGACATTCCACGAAAGAAGTTTCATTTGCGAAAGTCAGAATTCCCCTGCAGCATCGCAACTCCGGCAGCCTCTGCCACAGCAAGCTTGAACGAAGAACATGGAGGTGCCTCTGGTCTTGGAGTTATGGCCTTGTTTCTCCTTCTGTACCTCTTCCCGCTCCTTCTGTCACCAACCCCGGTCTCCGCAGCAGTAGGGGGCAAGGCTTCATCTTCACGGTTCTCATCATGAATAATGACCGAGGTGTAAGCGGCTGTTATGGGGGACGGCAAAGGCCGAGGGCTACCAGCATCGAAGTGGTTGTCGCGGGTAGGGAGAGAAAGCATCTGAGGGGCGCCCAAAAAGGCATCGCGTAGGGTCAGCGAGGGGCCAAGGTGCTTTGGAAGGCCCGAAAGAGCCGAAGCCCGAATAGTCTTGAGAGGGTCCGAGAGCAGCCAAAGAGTATCCGGATCCGAATCAAACCAAGAGGGAGATCCTTCTTCCAAAAGTGAGCCCCGATCCGATAGAGCGAGCCCCGTACCCGGGAGCACGTTCACCTCCGCAAAAAACTTCTCCTTGGGGTTATCAAAAAATCTCTCCTCCACGTCACCGAGCAAAGGGAATAAACCTGGCGTCAGATACGTCTGCGAAGGAGGGTTCTCGAAACGCCGCGTGCCAGCAAACAACGTGGCCCTTCCTTTGCATGGGCTTCTTGGGAAACCAACCGCCAACGTCGAACGCAAAGCACCCCCTGGCCTTTCGGCTTCCGCCGTCTTCGTAAGCATCACCGGCATCGGAACCATCGGCGGAGGTGGAGGAACATCAACAGCAACCTCAATGACAAAGGAGAAGCATCCCACGACCAGCTCCGCGAACTCGCTCCGTCCCCCGATCTGATCCAGGAAAGACTTGGGACATTCAAAAAGGATCTTCGTTTCATTCGCCGCCGATCCCGGTCGGAGGCCATCGTCAAGGATTTCCCGGACAAAACCCCAGCGGCTCAAAGCCCGCCGCAAGCAAGAAGTTGAGCGGGAGAGAAAGGGGACACCCTTTACCGTGGCCAAGCAAATCTCCATCTCCCTACAGGACCCATCAACGTACCTTAGAGGTTTCCATATAACATTACCAACGTCCCCGTTTCGAAACAAACGCTCCCTCTAAGGCTCCGTTAAACCACGAACACGGCACGTTTTATCGTCCAGCATCACGACGTCTCCCATGAAATGCGGGCCGAAGAAGCCCTCCAAATGCGATGAAACCATGTCCAAATCAATAGAGTTCCTTAGTGCATGATCGATTGCTTCAAAACGCACTGAATTGCACATGTTCCCCGATCTCTTGCCCATCCGACGAGCTCCGCCATAGCTTGACGTATCAACAGTAGCCTTGCACCCCCATGGCATGTCACAGCACTCCCCGAAGAAGACTTCTTTACCGCTTCCGCATACGTCGCTCCCCCTTGCACCACTTGAGAACGACCTGACGTGGAGCCGGCGACGAAGGCAGTCTGCATGGCTGTTGGCCCCGCCTCCTTGATAGACCTGGACGACAAGCAAGAAGCTTGCCGATGCCCCACACGACCGCAAGAATAGCAGCGCGGTGGTAGACGACAGAAAGACGCGCCATGGCCCCTCTCCCCGCAGCGAAAGCATCGACGGCCCGGTTTCTTGTGGGAGACGAACGTCCACTCGCCATCTCTTGCTTTACCGCCCTCCATCTGCATGTGACCATCTTGCCAAGCAACCTCCCCTCCATGGAGAATCTTCTTGCCCTTGTCCAACGGCTGATAGCCCCTTCCTCCTTCTTCCCTTTGCACTCCTCCTTCCCTCAGCACTCCTCCTTCCACAGTCCCCCCAACTCCCTCCCATACCCTATCCCTCTCGCTGAGCACTTGTGCATAGGTATCTCCTCCCCCAACAGCATTCGACAACGGACCCCCCCCCCCCCCCGACGAGGATCGTGCTTGCTTTTGAGCATCTCGCCGCCCTTCGCTTCTCCTTTAGAGAACGCCTTCGCAGTCGCATCCTCGATCGCCTTCTCCATCGCCTTCGCAGTCGCCTTCTCGAACGCCTGCTCAGTCGCCTTCACACGCCACCAGCACTCCCCATGGGCCCTTTATGTACCATACATGCTCTTCGATCACGACTTCAGATGCACTGGGAACAAGCATATGCACACTGAGTTTGTAGATCAAGCAACTCACCAAGAGATGAGTTTTTAAGTTGTAGCAAACTAATGTTGCGTGAAATTGACAAGTGGGTAAAAATTAGGGTTTGATTTTTGTTTCCATCTAATTTATATCCATTGCTACTTATTTATTATTGTTAGAGTTATTATACTTACAATTATGTTCATAACCCTTCGGGTTCTGTAACCCCTCGGGGGTATTTTTCCTTTTGTACTCTCTATGGTTTTCTCTCTATATAAGAGATCCTAGCCATATAGAATAGATATCTCATTTGTCTCTCTTCTCCACTTGTTATCAAAGCAACGGTCCTAGACCAGGGTTCTGACCTAAAATCCCCACCGCCACCTTCAAGCCTCGCAAAAGCCTACGCAGGCCCTCTTCCCCAAATTAGGGTCTCGCGCAAGGCCCCTCAATCGCCTCCAATGTAGCAGCTCGACCCCAAAGGAGCATCTCCAGCACCTACCGGTGTCGTTGGAACCATCTACGGAGGCCCGCTAGTGCCATCAAGAGGTCACAACCCTCCCGTTAGCACTGCCCAGTGCTTCCAAGAATCCAAATATGTTGTTCGGTAAGGTTTTTCAACCCTTCTTCAAGGGCAAACACCACCATGGCGCATTCTTTTACCGAGACAAAGCTTTGGCCACGAATATTATGGCACAAGGCACTACTATCAAACTCAACGGCACAGAAAATTATGTGCTCTGATCTCGATCTTTTGTGGTGTTCATTGGTGGTCAAAGGAAACTCTACATTTTGACTAAAGATCCTTTAGATGAAAAGGACAAAGAGTACGACAACTGGCAGACAGACAACCACTTGGTTATCAACTGGATGACCAAGGCTCGCATTGCCTCAAATCTTCTTTACAAAAATACAGCCAAGTAAATATGGGAGGATCTCGAGCAAACATACTCCCAGAAGAAGACGAAGTCACACCTTGCAGACATTTACAGGCGAATCTGATCGACATCTCGGGGTGATTCCAACCTCATCGAGTACTACAGGCATCTCTCCAGCCTGAATGAGGAGCTTGCAATATTCCAGCCCTCATGTTGCACCAAACAGATACAAGAGCGTTTTGACTGGCAGGTATACCACTTTTTTGAAGGCCTGCATTCCAGATACCATGCAGCAAAGGAGCAATTTCTTATATCAGACACAATGCCAACAATAAAGACCATCTTTGGCCGACTTGAGGAACTCGAGACATCGACTGCCCGACCTCCCGTCTTACCTTCAACAGAGAACTTTGCACACATCGTCTCATCTGGACGAGGAGGCAGGTATGGCTTACAAAGATGGCGCGGTCGTGATCCAAGTCATGGCCAAGGACAGGAATCTGGACGAGGTCGTGACTTTGGCCGTAGCCGTGAGCGAGACTCTACTGCCCCATGCACTCACTATAGTAGGTGGAACCACCCGACTGAACGATGATGGTAGAAGTTTGGCATACCTTCTTATCATGCCAATAATGCCTATGAGGATACATATGATGTGGAAGAAGCATCGCCTACTACCACCTAATGCCAATAATACAGCAACCTCCATTGGCAAGATTGTTCATCTTAATGACGCAGATTACTCCCACCTAATGCAAATCCTTCAGACTCCATGGCCTACTACCACTAGTAACACTACCACTGCTGCTCTGGCTACTCCTTCAGGTACAATAGCCAACTCTGTTGTCACTCCTGCTCCAGCTTGGATTATTGATTCTGGTGCCTCTACTCATCTCATCGGAAAAGGCAATCTGCTTACACCTTCCATACCATCTACCTCTGTGAAGTCAGTTCAAGTCGCTAATAGGACTCAATCACCGATTACTATTGTTGGAACTATGAAATTCTCTTCAAAGCTCCAACTTTATGGGGTTCACTATGCTCCCGATTTTCCTCTTAGCTTGCTATCAGTTCATAAACTCTGTGTTGAGCTTCATTGTCGTTTGATATTTGATGGGTCTTGTTATTTTCAGGACATTCAGACGAGGCAGATTTTTGGTGAGGGTCATGAGAAGAACGGCCTATATTATCTTGACATACCCTCGGATTCCAATTTTGTTGGTATTGTGTCCATCTCCAAAGATTCGCTCCTATAGCATCTACGCCTTGGGCATCCCTCTGCCAAGGCCATCTCCATAATGTTTCCTGAACTCTCTGCTCTAAAGCCCTTTCAGTGCGAGGCGTGTGAGTTCGGGAAACACCATCGAGCTTCGTTTCCTGTTCGTACTGAGTCTCAAAGTACTACTACTTTTCATCTTGTTCATTGTGATGTTTGGGGACCTTGCCCAATCCGCACATTAAGTGGTCACCGCTATTTTATAGTTTTTGTTGATGATTATAGTCGATCTTCTTGGGTATATCTATTAAAGGAGCATTTGGAGATTAATCGAATTGTCCTAAATTTCTTTCAATATGTTAAAACCTTCTTTTCTAGCATTGGTAAGATCATTCGTATTGACAACCCTCTTGAGTTAACCCAACAGGACTTGACCTCTTTCTTTGAGTCCCAAGGTATTGTTCACCAAACATCATGTCCATATACCTCACAAACAGAATGGTATAGCTGAGAGGAAACTTCGACACTTGCTAAACAGAGCTCTTCTTTGTCAAATGAGTATTCCTAAACATTATTGGGAAGATGTTATACTTACTGCAGTTTATCTCATCAACCGTGTTCCTTCGTCTGTTCTAGAAGGGGCAGCTCCATTTTCCTTACTTTACCCTACTGAGTCTTCTTTTCCCATACCTCTGCGAATTTTTTTGTATTGCATTTATTCATAACTTTCATACATCTGACAAATTATCCCCTCGTGCCATCAAATGTGTCTCTTGGGTACTCTCATACCCAAGGTTTAAAAAAGCGCGAGACGGTCCGAGGCGTTTTCTCTGAAATTGAGGCGAGGCGTAAGCCTCGAGGCGGTCGAGGCGTAAGCCTCAATTTTTTTGGAAAAAAAATTAAAATTAAAGCAAAATACATTTAAAAAAATATAATACTATTACATTTTGCCAAAAACACATTCAGGAATAATTTAAAACTAGTAAAAGATACAATACATAAGCGATGAAGGCATTGAAGTTCAAAAAAACTAATACTAAGCCACTAATATACAGAATATCAAGTTCCAATTCCAACTTCAATGACTCTATATGAGTATTAAACTAAAGTCTATACTTAATACTAAAGTACAATAGAAACCATAATCTTTAGTGTGAATAAAAAAATATTAATATGCCTTGAATCCCAATCAATTGTCTTGTTGGACGTAGTTGGAGAACTGTCATATGCATCCCCTCCTGCCATAGCATACCCCAACAAGACGGGGATCTCGCTGCCCAGTCAGCGAGCCTGTGGGGGGGGTCTAGGGGAGAGCAGGTGCGCTCCCCCCTGCGGGGGTGTGGGGGCAGCGCCCCCGGCGATTTTTTTTACTAACGATATTATTTGTATTCAGCTACTCACAATAAAATGTAATAATTATTTTACTTCAGTCTTCACGTGTTTATTTTTCAACATTACTTCATATATCATATACGTGATAACTATTCTAAGTTCACAACTTATACAACCAAAAAACAACATCAAGTTGCAAACTTGCAACTAATATAAAATTCTACTACAATTCAAATAAAAATATGTGTAATAGAACTAGTATATGTAGATGTATGATAAATTGAATATGATGTATACAAGATCATGTAACTTCGCTTGTTTCAAGCTATCTCTTCTCTTTGCATGGAGCTATATATATAGAAATATGCAAGGTTTAACATGGAAACAAAAATACAAAAATAAAAAATATAATGCTAACAAAAAATAGGGTTATGTGTAACAAAAAATGTAAAAAAAGCCTCATGACTCGAGGCTTACGCCTCCGCCTCCCCTCGAGCGCCTCAGGCGAGGCTGAGGCGTACGCCCCTAAGTCTGTACCTGAGGCATGCGCCTCGGGGCGCTTTAGGCCCACCTCGCCTTGAGGCGTACGCCTTTGCGCCTCGAGGCGCCGCCTTTTAAAACCATGCTCATACCCAGAAAGGCTGTCGTTGCTATGATCCTATTGGGCGTCGAAACTATGCGTATGTTGATGTCACTTTCTTTGAGCAAACAAGTTATTTCACACGGACTGTGAGTGGCAATCCTTTGAACCTCCCTCCTCCACCAATCGTCTCTACTCATCAGCGTACCTTTATACCTTCTACAACAGTGTTTGTACCTTTGCTTGTCCCTTTTATGCGGGATGATATGACCACTTCGAGTGCTCCCACCATTGTTGCCCCGAATGTACCCGAGGAGCTTCATATAGCTCTACGCAAGCAAAAAAGGCAATGTACATATCACCCCATGTCATATTTTATTTATGCAGATGGTTTATCTAGATGTGACAAGAGATTTGCAGCTGCTCTGAATGCAAATGCAGGATCATAGTTGGAGACATTTATCAACTTGGTTCCAAGAGATCATTTCAATGCAATGTAGGATCATGGCTGGTGAGACGCCCTCGGATCTGGGTACCTGTTTACGCCGCATTCGCACTATTATATTTGCAACGATCTCATCAAGTATTGAAAATTAGGGAAAAATTTTCGCTTTTTTGTTGCTCTGACATTCAATCCACATTCACAAAGGACATGAGCCACCAAAATTTTATTGCATTCATTTTCATAATATATATACATGTACAAGAGAAGCAAACAGTTCATTTGTATATATATTATGAAAATGAATGGAATAAAATGTTGGTGGCTCATGTCTTTGTGAATGTGGATGGAATGTCAGAGCAACAGCAACGCAAAAATTTTTCCCTAATTTCAATACTTGATGAGATCGAATATAATAGGGCGAATGCAGCGTAAACGGGTACCCGGATTCGAGGGCGTCTCAGTTTAATATCAGAGCCGTGGTACCCTGATACACATATTCATAGTATTACATTTTCGATCGCATTAAGTCCCCAGCTAGCGACAATCTTCCGACTTGTCGTGAGTCCGAGAAGGGAAATTGACATTGATATTCAATCACCACAAATGTCATCAATTTCATTAATTTTCATAATTATATCACAAAAAGAGAAAAAACATGTATGATAAGTATCTACGAGTGACATTTTATGACTAAAAATGGTTCTCATGCAGAGCCATGGCATCCCGACCAGGAGACGACTAACCAGCTGGCACGCATATTGACTACTCTCACTGACCTTCAGCAGCAGCAGGCTGCTATGAGAGGCCAACAGGACCAGATTCTGACACACCAAACTGAGATTGCAGACTGGCAGACTGATATAGAGATGAGATTTGAGGAGCTGTCAGATTCCACCTACCGTCCATCTCACGACAGCACACACTAGGACCAGCGACAGTCAGTAGAGGTATAACAGCCTCATTTCGATGATCCACTTGAGGAGATACCAGAGCATGGAGCTGAGGAGGATGGAGACTTTGACAGGGAGCAGGATCATGTAGACTTTGCAGACGAGGATGCACATGAGTACTCTGTTATTCATAGGCACCAGTCAGACTTCGCATCCTACCAGTGGGCCAATGTGCCCATGTTTGAGGGTACTGGTACGTCAGATGTTGCTGAGCAATGGCTCAAGAGGGTGATGAAGGTGCTGAGGATGATATGCGTGCCACAAGAAACGTGGCTATCTTTTATGGAGTACTCACTGACAGATTTTGCTGAAAGATGGTGGGATGTTGTAGTTTCTGAGTTGGGCCGCGAGCCTACATGGGATGATTTTGATTTAGATCCCACTTCTTTTCTGCGAAGTGGAAGGAGTCCCAACGTCGTTTGTTTGCAGAGCTTAGTCAGGAATGGATGACAGCCAGAGATTACTTTGTCCGATACACAGAGTTGTCACGACATACACCAGCAGTTGGCGCATTTCCAGAGGAAAATCTGGAAAAGTTCATAAGAGGCATGAGGGAAGAGGTACAGGAGAAGTTGGTCGGATTGCACATCACTTCCATCTCCGAGGCTACTGACGCATCGGAGAAGTTTGAGGATATCCGTGAGAGACGTTTTGGCAGTTTGTCTGGAGCAGTGCATAGACCACAATGATCTTTCGGGTCCATTCATCGACCATTTCAGCAGCAGAGGTCAGCTAGGCGTTTATGATCTACAAGTTCGGCATTCTCAAGCAATGCTCACTCATCTCCATCGACTACTTTAGGAGGAGCACTAGCTGGACATGGTACAGATTTCGCTCAACCATCTGGGTCGCAGCGAGCAGACAGACCTCCAGCAGGACCGGCTCAGAGCACAGACATGACCACTCCACCTACCCGGTCCGTCCCTTGTTACTTGTGCCATGAGTAGGGACATTACCGGTATCAGTGTCCCCAGAGATCTAGTAAGCCTCAGCTACAGCCTGCACAGTCGCAGCCTCAAGTACAGCGTTCTGGGAGTTTCCGTGCTAGGAACTCCAATTTCAGGAGGCAGCAGCAGAGACAGACACAGAGTGTGGCAGGTTCCAGTACCGCACTAGCCAGGCAGGGTCAGCTACATGCAGTGACCGAGGAGTAGGCACGCTCAGCAACTACTATGGTGAAAGGTATGGTCTCAGTCTTGGCCCGACCTTTCCATGTTTTATTTGATTCTGAAGCGACACATTCTTTCCTTGCTTCGAGGCTACTAGCTTCTTTAGGTAGAGTCGCAAAGACTCTATCTTCTACATATCACATCTGTAGGCCAGGTGGCCAGTTATTCATCATTTCATTGATAGTCAGGCACTTGCCAGTACTGATTGGCGGTCACGAGATGATCGCAGATTGTCTACTCCTACAGCTTGATGAGTTTGACTTGATTCTAAGCATGGATTGGTTATCAGGTCATCATGTTCTAGTTGATTTCTTTAGGAAGATAGTTGTCTTCAGGATTCTAGACTTTGCCTGAGTTCACTTTTGAGGGCACATTGCATGACTCCAAAATGGAGTACATTTCAGTGTTGCGAGCTCAGCGACTTGTTGAACAGGGGTACGATTCATACCTAGCATTTGTTCGGGAAGTATCTGATCATGAGCCGATGGCGCAGGACATCCGGGTAGTATCAAACTACCCAGATGTGTTTCTTGATGAGCTACCAGGATTACCTTCTGTGAGAGAGATCGCGTTCAAGATTACTTAGCTACCAGATACACAACCGATCTCGATGGCACCATATCGCATGGTACCAGCTGAGTTGAGAGAGCTGAAGGTGCAGTTGCAGGAATTGCTTGATTTGGGATTCGTGAGGCTGAGCACTTCACCTTGAGGTGCTCCGGTTCTATTTATCAGAAAGAAGGATGGATCCATGAGATTATGCATTGATTATCGGCAGTTGAACAAGAGAACAGTGAAGAACCGTTATCCTTTGCCGCGCATCGATGATTTGTTCGACCAACTCCAGGGATCTTCAGTGTTCTCGAAAATCGATCTTCGTTCAGGCTATCATCAGCTGAGGATTCGAGAGTCCGATATCCCGAAGACAGCCTTAAGGACTCGCTATGGGCACTACGAGTTTGTGGTGATGCCGTTTGGGCTCACCAATACACCTGCGGCTTTTATGGATATGATGAACAGGATTTTCTATACATATTTGGATAAATTTGTAGTGGTGTTCATTGATGATGTGCTAATATATTCTCAGAATGAATGGGATCATGAAAATGATCTACGGATTGTCCTGGACACATTACGAGAGCACAAGCTATATGCCAAGTTGAGCAAGTGTGAGTTCTGGTTATCCCAGGTCTCACTTTTAGGGCATGTCATTTCTGGAGCAGGCATCGCAGTTGATCCTGCGAAGATTGATGCAGTTATGTCTTGGGAGCAGCCCAAGACAGTTACTCAGATTCGGAGCTTCCTTGGATTAGCAGGATATTACAGACGCTTTGTCAGCGGATTTTCACGCATTGTTCACTATTTAACACGATTGACGCAGAAGGGAGTTCCATTCTTTTGGGACGATTCATGCGAGGATGCTGAAGGAGAGATTGAATACAGCGCCTATACTTACTCTTCTTTCAGGCACTCAGGACTATGTTGTTTACACAGATGCATCTGGAGAAGGTCTAGGAGCGATATTGATGCACAGAGGTCATGTGATTGATTATGCATCACGACAGTTGAGACCGCATGAGCGGAATTACTCTACTCATGCCTTAGAGTTCGCAGCAGTTGTCTTCGCCTTGAAGATCTGGCGCCACTATCTATATGGAGTGAACTTCGAGATTTTCACTGATCATAAGAGTTTGAAGTACATCTTTGATCAGAAGGAGCTGAACATGAGACAACGCAGGTGGCTTGAGCTACTAAAGGATTGCGATTGCACGATCTCTTACCATCCAGGTAAGGGAAATGTGGTGGCCGATGCACTTAGCAGGAGAGCTCATGCAGATGGTACGACGAACTGGCTATATACATGGGATATGCTCGCATCTTTGACCGATTGGCATCCTCAGGAGAGCGCATCCATATCCACTGTCGTGCCTCCATGATTCAGCAGTTTGTGGGATCACATCGTTGAAAATTAAAAGACTGATCCTTGGATTCGAGATAGAAACATGCGAGCCATAAAGGACGAGGTTGATGATTTTGTGGTGACAGAGTCTATTTTATGAAAGGCATGACGGGTCGTTGTGCCCAACGATGAGCAGCTACGCAGAAATATACTTGATGAGTCACACAGTTCAGCGGTTATCTATCCATCCAGGCAACACGAAGATGTACCGTGATCTGCGTCGATATTTCTGGTGGGATGGAATGAAGCGCGATGTGGCGCAACATGTCAGCAGATGCATGACCTATCAGATAGTCAAGGTTGAGCACAGGAGACCACCAGGATTACTACAGTCGCTCCCCATTCCTGAGTGGAAATGGGAGAGCATTTCTATGGATTTTGTCACAGGTCTGCCGAAGACGCCAGGTGGCCATGATTCCATTTGGGTCGTTGTTGATAGATTGATCAAGTAAGCCCATTTCATACATGTCAACACGACTTATACTCCATCCAGATTGGTCGAGCTATACCACAAGAAGTGGTGTCTGACATAGATTCAAGGTTTACTTCACATTACTGGCATCAGTTCATGTCAGCACTACAGACAGAGCTGAAGATGAGTTCTGCATATCATCCACAGACCAACAAGCAGAGTGAGCGCACCATTCAGACACTTGAGGATTTGCTACGTCCATGCACTTTGGAGTGGAAAGGGTCCTGGAAGGACCACCTACCTTTGGTTGAATTCACGTACAACAACAGTTGATCATTCCAGTATCAGCATGGCACCATTCGAAGCCCTATACGGGTGAAGATGCCTCACACCTCTTAGTTGGCGTGAGGTAGGTGATTATGCTCTATATACCGTGGACCTCTTAGAGGAGACTGCGAGAGCTGTTGATCTTGTGAGGAGGAAGCTTTTGACAGCACATAGCTGCTAGAAAAGCTATGCAGAGAAGAGACTTAGAGTTTCAGGCAATCCAATTCTTTCCCTTCATCCATTCAAATATGACGTATCTATATTCAACTTAATCTCACATATAAATGACATTCCTGTAAATTACATGTGGGAGATTAGGTATTTCTCCAAGTATCTCCCATGAAGGGAATTCAGAGATTTGATGTCCGTGGCAAGTTGGCGCCACGATATGTTGGTCCGTTCGAGATTTTGGCTAGAGTGGGGAAGGTGGCATACCGAGTAGCCCTTCCTCCACATCTTTCTGCTATTCATGAAGTCTTCCATGTATCCAACTTGAGGAAGTATGTCCACAACCCTCGACATGCCATCAGCCACGAGAATCTTGACGTTGAGCCAGACTTGACTTATGAGGAGAGGCCAGTACAGTTACTTGACAATGCTGTGAAAAAGCTTCGCAGTAAGGAGTTTCCATTGGTCAAGGTGTTGTGGCACTGACACGGTGTCGAAGAGTCGACATGGGAGACGGAAACTGACATGCAGGAACGATACTCGCAGCTTTTCTGAGGTAATAATCAAAACAATCTTTTGTAATAAGATATATGCTAAAATATATGGTTTGTTTTCTCTTTGAGGTTTTTATGGATTCAAAACTCTTTGAGGTTTTTATGGACATATGAAATTCAAACAAGACACCTAATGACCTTGACTCGAGTCTCAAGGACGAGACTCCCTTTGAGGTTTTTATATTTGTAACATCCAAGATCCGCATAAACCCGAATCCGGTCCGATTTGGATCCAATTAACCCAAGAAAGTTGTTTGTCAATACTAAACAACCTAAATCGATAATAGATCGTGAATTAAAAGTCGTTCAGGCGAAATCAACAAAAAAATCAATTGCATCGTAATGCGCGTCCGAAAAAGCCGCGACGCAAATTCAGAAACAGCGAAACCGAGACCACCTAAAAAACTGATTCAACAAAACAAGACCAATGGAATCGATTGTTCCTCAATTGAAGGTCGTTTGGTATTTTTAAATCACAAAATTTAACCATAAACCAAAATCGTATCTAGAAATTTTTGGGCATTCAAACCCGATCAAAAGTATATCAATATTATACTCATATTGATCATTGTTCAGAGACGATCAAAATGAGATATTCCCATCGAAATCCGAGACTCGAAGTGTGCATATGATAAACTTTAAGTTTGTCAAGAAAAAGGAGTTTTGATTAAAAAATTATTATTTAATTCTGACTCAGTCTGCCTAGTTATAATATATATATATATATATTTCTAGCAACACACAACGGTACGTGTAATACCACTGCTGCATATGCAACCACTTGCCCCCTTCCCTTTCCTTTATAAATAAGCTTACCCCTTCCCATTTCCATTTCAATATCCGCCCGACACTTCCCCTTCTTCCTCCCCCAAGCAGAGAGCTGAACACATCTCTCCCAACTCCATTTCTTCCAGCTGCTGAGACGTTTTTCATTCTCTCTCTTACTCTTCGGTGGGTAGTAACAGCAGGCGATCTCCCTTTAAAATTCCATTTCTCCATTTCTAGGTCACAAGAGGTACACTCCAAGACTCCCTTTTTGCTGTCCCACATGTCATTTCCACATTTTTGATTCCATGATTGACGGATGTTTTCCGCAAAAATCTATCTTCCAAGGGATAGATCTTATCCTTTTGTTATAGAAAGCACGTTCCTATTTTCAAGATTTATTTTTCAGCATGTTTTTGTGGTTCCATATTTGGATCCATACATGCACTTTCCAGATATCCATTGTATAAACCTTTTGATTATCCTAGATATCTACTCCTGTTCAAAAATATATAACAAATAAATCATGAAGATGTGCAAGAGAGAAAATCTACTTTTGGTTTTAAACAAAAATTTGGAATTATGTTTTCATATACTTTGCACGATGTATACATGTTGTGTAGATTGTGCACAACTTGATTTTTGACTCTGCGTGGAGTTTTCTTTTGATTTGGGTAACTCACTTGACATGCCCTGGTTTTACACTACTTTCCAGCATATCATTTTGATTCTAATCATGCACAGCTATAGTTTATACTCTTGGTTATTCATATCTCTGATGGGCAAATCCCAACCTAAAGCAAATCAATATCTGGGTATGGAATTTAATATGTTTGTCTTTTGGTTGTGGTCAACCCTAAAACGTGACATGTTTTTTTTAAAATGTTATTTTGATTCTCTTTTGCAAAGTAATGTCCCTCTTCATGTCTGCGATCTAGGACTTCAGGATCTCTGGAGAGAGTGGGTGATGAATTAGTGAGGACTTGATTCGATTATATGTATCCTGGGTATGGTACACATTTTGATCTAAATTTAATAACCATGATGTTGGTGTGGGCCATGCATCTTTCTTTAGGTGATCGTATTCTTATTATGTGATCGGTGAATAGTAAGAAACATGCAAGGTGGCCATGGTTGAATTGTTTTTGTTGTTGTTGTTGTGTGTGTGTGTGTATAAAGAAACAATCTTGAGATAATTTTGGTATATGTGTACTCGACACCATTACATCATCGATTATATCTATGTTTATCTCCCTTATTTTTCTTCTTATTCATGTCTTCATCCCAATAAAGTGCAATCCTCCCATGTTCAAATTACTATTTATTTGTTTGATCCATAAATGGGAAAAACTTTATCTTCAGATAATGTACATGTCATGTAATATAAGGAAGTGTCAAATCGAACAATTTGAGTGTTATAGACAACTGCAATAGCTCTTATGATGGCCAGAGCATCTATATCTATAATATCAAATTTTAGGAGATCGTAAGTTACTTACATTACCTATTGATGTTGAGGTTTATACCATACTTCCAAGTGTAGTTACACTATCAATAGTATACACTCCTAATTCAAACAATGAGAACTTAAAGCATTTGGATTTAATTTACGCATCTTCCCCCTTTGTGGGTTTGGTATTGACAAAACCATGCTCAATGATTCTGGATATATTATTCTGGCAATTGGTTTGATGGAAATCGGTGATGTCAAATATTAATTATGCCGGCCACGGTAATCCTTATACCTGACCGTGCGAGGGTGCGGTGACCCTCAACTGGGCGGGAGATAGGAAGCCCAGTTAGGGCAGCGGCCGCCAAGTGCGTGGGTCTAGGATCCCAGTCCTTTTTCGGTTTTACGCGAGCTCGCAGTGCTTTTACGCCTCGTTGGGATCCCGACTTTTGACCAGTTCCGTTGACCCTTTGTTTTAGGATACTTATGCAGAAGATCCTCAGTTTTAGTTTTTCGTACGAGTTTGTTTGTCCGTTACCGTTCGGGCCCGTCTAGAGTGACTTTTCCGGAGAGTATCTCTCACCCGTCTCTGGGGCGTAGTTTTGGAGTAGACCTAGGGATGGGCATGGGCCGGGCTGGGCCGGGCCCTGAAGGGCCCAGGCCCAAGCCCATTTAAAAAATTCAGGCCTTGGGCCGGGCCTGGGCCCACAAATTATTTTTCTGTTCGGCCCAAGCCCAGGCCCGGGCTAGTGGAATTGGGTCGGGTTTGGGCCGGGCCGGCCCATCTATTGTGTTATGACGTGAAGGGCTCTAAGTGAACTGCACAACAATAAGCATACATCACACACTGCCAGAGGTAACCTGCTTAAGGTTGTTTTACCTCCCACCATATTTTCAAGGTGTGCATATAGCTTCAGCTTTGTGCATAACCAGCGATGCATGCGGGAGATTCCTTTTTACCTGCTTAAGGTTGTTATGATCGCATTTCTCCAGCCCCTGCTGCCCATGTTGCTGACGTTGACAACAATAACGAACTTTGGTACTTGGATTCATGCCAACCCATCATATTACACACTTAACAGCCAACCTTGATCTCTCGTCAAAATACCATGGCAATGGCAAGATCAAATTAGCCAATGGCAAATGTGCACCTATTCATTTGGTTGGTTTCACAAATTTTGATGCTTCTGCAAAAAAATTACATAAGAGTGACATCCTATTTGTTCCCATTGCTATTAAAAATCTCTTATCTATTAACAAATTATTCATGAACAACAACTGGTACTTCACAATCAATCCTACTGAAATTCTTGTGAAGGATATGGAGAGCAGGAACGTTCTTCAAAGTAAACGTAGGAATGGATTGCATCATCTTTGGTTACCTGCAAGGACGTCACCTACTGCATCTTCTGTTTCCTTTCAAGCAAACTCATTGTTCGTGATCCAATTATAACCTGACATCAACGTATGGGTCACCTAAACATCCAAACTTTGAGCAAATTATGTCATTCCAAAGAGCTTCCTCTTACCTCTTTCAAATTCCCAACCCAATGTGGTGTTTGTTTGAAGCAAAAGTTCACAAAACCACACTAGAACCTACGTTTAGCATCAATTCTTTCTTGTTTGATTTAATACACACTGATGTTTGGTTCAGTACATATATCTCAACATAAGGTTATCGTTATGTGATTAGGTGTATTGAAGATTGCTCCCGGTTCACTTAGGTGATTCCCATGAAATTAAAATCAGAAGTATTCCAGATTGTCACTCAATATGTATGCTTATAAAGACTCAATTCAACATCACTATCAAAGTCGGGACGGGCCCTCGGGCCGGATCGGACTGGGCGAGCCCAGCCCAAAAAAAATTCGGGTCAAATACTTTGGCCCAAGCCTAGCCCATTATCCATTTGGGCTTGGGCCAGGCCGGGCTTTTTGGGCTGGGCCGGGCCGGCCCAGCCCAATGCCCATCCCTAAGTAGACCTTTCCCTCTATCGAACCGCACTTCCAATTAGAGGGCGAGGAAGAGCCTCTTAGGAGGCTACCTCACCGCTTGAGTTTTAATTACTTTTTCACCAATAGATTTGGCGATGTTACATCTGAAATCATTTGGGGTTACATTTGGGGGAGTTTTAGTTGAACCCAGATAGAAGTATTTAGATCTTGTCTAAGAGAGGAAGTTGAGTGTAAGTTGTTTGACTAGAGTTGACTATAATTAAGTTAAGTGGACGTGTTGGGAACTTAGTTAGGATGCATTGTATAACACCGCATGCCTACGGAGGCACCCCAACCCTAAGGCACTTTTTCATACCTTAGAGTCAGTGTGAGGTCACACATCGACCAAGACGACAGACTATCTGCTTAACTTAAGAATTTAAATAAAATCAATAGTCATTCAAAACCTAAGGGGCCGTTCGGCCAACAGGTTACCTGTGGGTTAGGGGGTCTACCCCCCTTAACCCACATCCCCCTCTCTCCCCGTGGGCCCCACTTTATTCCTTTTTTAAAAAATTAAATAAATCAATTTTACATCATCAATCCTATCAAAATATAATATATACCATCATATCATATAAAAATTATAAACTACTCCACTTCTACTCACTTTTTCAAACTTCAATACAATCACATCAAAATAACTACTCACTTTTTCAAACTTCAATACAATCATATCACCCCAAACCCACTTCTAACCCACCCCCAGTTTAACCCTCTATCCAAACACCAAAACATAAAAACGGGTTACCCTCTACCAGTTTAACCCGCCTTAACCCGCCAACCAAACGCACCCTAAGTCTTCTTCATTATAAAAATCCATATTTAAGAATTCTAAATAATAAGACACTAATACTTATATGTATATATATACATATGAGTCATCAACTATTACATGTATATATAATGTTATAAGCCAATTGGAGAAAATTATTACATATGTCATTAACTACTATATAATAATGTGACATATGGGAGGTAATGGGAAAACTTGAAGCATCCATCACTGTAGCATAAAAATTTCTTTTTCAAACAAGTAGTTGTAACTTTTGATTGTTATGCCTTTCTACTTGTTTCTTTTATATCCATATTAAATGCATATTTATTTTATAATATGAAATATGGGTGTACCAACGCTCGATGACGCCTCTTCTTCCTACCCTGTTTTGGCAGGCAAGGAGCCTGCAGCACTGTAGTAGCTGTTGATGACATCTGGCGATCGTGTATATAACAGACGGTACGTTTCTTTTGTTGCAGTTTTTGGTCAGTTATGATGTATGTGTTTCTTTCTCTTCTGTACATATATTTTGGGACACATGTATGAACTGTCGGCTTCTCTTGTACATGTATATATATTATGAAAATGAATGGAATAAAATTTTGGTAGCTCATGTCCTTTGTGAATGTGGATTGAATGTCAGAGCAACAGCAACGCGAAAAAATTTCCCTAATTTTCAATACTTGATGAGATCGTTGCAAATATAATAGTATGAATGCAGCGTAAACGGGTACCTGGATCTAGGGCGTCTCAGTTGGCGACAGCTATGGATGAGGAGATGGATGCACATACCTCCCAGGGCACGTAGGATCTTGTGTCGTGCCCCCCAGGAATTCGCCATGTGGCTTGTCGACGGGTCTTCACGACCAAACAATCGCCTGATGGTTATATTGGCAGGTTGAAAGCCAGACTTGTTGCCAAAAGTTTCACACAAACCTTTGCAGTTGATTATTTTGAGAATTCGCCCATTGTCAGAATGGGGTTGATACGTACCATTCTCTCTGTTGCTGCCAACAAGGCTTGGCCCATTTATCAACTTGATGTAAAGAACACCTTTCTTTATGGTGATCTTGAGGAGGTCTACATGATGCAACCGTCAGGGTATGTAGTCGAGAAGGAGTATGTATGTCGACTACGCAAGGCCATTTAAGGCCTGAAGCAGAGCCTCAGGGCATGGTTTGACAGGCTCACTACGGAGATCAACACACTTGCTTTTCAGAGGACAACATCTGACTACTCTGTCTTTGTTAGACGACGATCTACTAGCACGATCATTCTTGTTATCTATGTTGATGATATGGTTGTCACAGGAGATGATGTAGACGTCATTCAGGAGACCAAGACCTTCCTCCAGAAGGTCTTTGTCACGAAAGATCTTGGTCAACTTCGTTATTTTCTTGGCATTGAGGTAATACTCACTACAGAGGGGCTCCATCTTTCACAGAGGAAGTATTGTCTCGATATTGGTGAATGATCACCTAAAGGTGGGTTTTTTTAGTCGAGAGGGGGGGGGGTTCAAGAGGGGTTACCTCTTGCATCTCTTATGTTTGTGTTTACTATTAACGTATTTCCTGTAATGGTGGAACAAATTTGTTAGGATGGGTTCTAAACAAGTTTCACTAGAAACGAGCTCTCTAATGTGTACTTTTAGTACGTAGGTGGCACGGTATTCGTTATGGAGGGATGGTCTCGGGAAGCTAAGGGGATTTTGATAGTTTCAGAGATCCTTGATGACATCTCTCGACTTTGAGTTAATTAGAAGAAATATGCATTTTTCCATTAATTTGTTGTCAAAGGATATATTTCTTGTAATGTTGCATTGAGGACTCTTGGGTCTTGATTGACACATACCTACTTGCGACTTCCATCAATATGTAATGGACTTTGTAGGGTTGATTGGTTGTCATTGATGGGAGAACTTGAGAGGACGTTAACCAGTTGGAAGGTATCTAAGGGAGGGGGTCAATTGGTGCTCCTTAAGGTGACTGTCAACCATCCCTAACTTCTTCGCCGCATCCCATTTCTTCTCCATGGGGTCCAAAACCACCTCAATTTTTGATGAAGCAATTATTTTAAACCAATAAGGAAGATCCATCTGGTGTCCCTATGGTTGAGTAGCAGCTGGTGATGCGAACATTGACAGTAAAGGCATAGGGATGGGGGTGATCCACTTAAAGGAGATGAACAAGGCATTGCTTGTGAAATGGGTTCTACAATTTTGGGGTGATGGCTTGAACAAGCTCTTTAAGATGGTGCGGAAAGTCTATGGGGTTACATCTGGTATGTCGGTGTCACTTGGGCCGACAACTATCAATATACACATTCTAGTAGGGGCTCTAAATCATTATGCTTGAAGTCACATCTTTCTTGAGGCATGTGTTAGGGAGGGGATGGTGAGGGTTTTAGATTTTGAGGGGATAACATGATAGGGAACTCATTCTAATCAATTCCTACGTATGTTAGTGATGGTTTTGGATCAAGGAACAAGGTTAATGGAATTTTGGTAAACGAGGTGTGGACTTATTTGTCCTGCTCTGGTCTTTCAGGTCGGAGGGTAGAGGACTTCATGGAGATAATGACTTTCCTAATTTTATTGAGGGGTGGGATGCCTGGACATGGCTTGATGGGGGTTTTCTGTTAAGAGCGTGTATAAGGTCCTTTCTACATCGGTGGTTTTTGAGCTAGTAATATTTGCATGGGAATCTAAGAGTATTTGAAGCAGGAATGTCCAAATGCAAATTAAAATCATCCTTTGGCTCCAAAGGTAAGGGTGAATGGGGAATGGTGCTCGAAGAGCCAAGTTTCCTCATGGGGTGGATGAGTCGTGCCCCTGTTGTGTTGGAAAGATATCATGGATTTAGACAACATGATTTTTTCTCGTTCAAGCTCAAGAGAGGCTTGGAACTTGACTTCTATCAACAAGGTGGATATTGAGAGCATGCGGGCATGTTGAGTTCTATTGGAACAAATTGGAGAGGCTCTAAGAGTGATAAAAATTTGGTTTTGTCTTTAGTTTTGGAATTTTGGTTAGCCATGAATGGAGTATCTTTTGGTCGGGAAAGATTTTTAGGTCGAGAATGTTCTCGAGCATGCTAAGGCTCTCAATAACTAAGGCTCTCAATGGAGATTTTCAGGTAGGGGGGACTTGATGGGTGACTGGGTGGAGGTGCGCCCCCGGAGGGGTGGACATCGACACGTACCGCTGGAAGCAGCCCACGAAGATCGCCCAACGAACCCATTCGGAAGGGACTGCTTCCGTTATGGGTCTTTGTGGCATTGGGCTAGGCTCTGCAAAGAACCAATCAGGTGTTTTTGTTGCCGCGGATATGGGCACAGGAGCAGAGTGCGCCCGATGAAGTGCAGGAGATCTCAAATTACAGGGATGCTGATCGGAGAGGGATGCAGTCGTGAAGCTCTGTTCCAAGGGTCCTCCGATGTGGGGGTGGTTTTGGAGGGGAGTTCCAAAGGGATGTTATTGAGGCGAGCCCTTGGAGAGTGGTGGCGAGAGGGCCTTCCGAGGAGGAGGCTGGGGAAGTTGTTGAAATTATCTAGCGAGGGTCGGTCAAGGCTTCAGTGGCATAGGGTGCGAGAACGTGGTGGCGTGCTGGAGTTCAAGCCGATGGAGCGAATTCTCATCAGAGGTCTTCCATTCGCAATGCGCAATTTGCAAAAGGTCCGGGCTCTACTTGAAGGCGTCGCGGAGGTGGTGGAGCTCGAGAGCGATGGCTGTTGCCTAGGGGAGCCTCTGGATCCCATTTTGCGAGTAAGGGGCCTCAACCCGACTCGACTGGGTTGGTGGAGGATCTCACAGGACAGAAAGACGGTACATCTAGAACTATCGTCGGCACAGATTCGTTCGAATCGCGGCACGGCACGCTGCCCTGACACGTGTGGCTCTATAATCGAGAAGGAGAAAAGGTCTTCAGCAACGCCTCCGGTCAGGCATCGGAGCAGTTAGGGGGCCGAGTTGCTTCGGTTACGGGGGCGACCCCTCGAATCCCACAGTCGATTCTTTTTGGCACGATCTACGGGAAATTAATTCCATTTGCGACGATGGCTCATTTCCTTGGAAACAGCGCTCCCTTAGAAGGTACGGGACCCTCCGGGGTATGGGACCCTCCGGGTCTGGTGCGACATGTGGTGCTTGTTAGGAGGATTTCCCAAAACCTGGTGATCCGATTTTGGAGTCTGACTCGAGGGTCCAGCTTCTGGCTCCATTTAAGCAGACCGGGAAGGCCCTAACAACGGACCCAACCTCGCTCGCGGGCGATAGATCCGAAAGGCCTCATTCTCTGGAGACTGTGCGATATGGTGAGGAAGCAGGTACCATGGGTTCGCACCTGGGTGACGAATGAAAAGAGGTCGGCCTTGGGGTTTTAGGAGGTCGTGAAGGAGTACGACCAGAAGCCACAGCTAGAGAGGTGGTGGTGGAGACCTCCATGGCGAGGACCTCGGCGCATCATGAAGGAGGAGAGGATGTCAGCTTGCAAAGAAGAGTGCGAGATGGGACCCTAGGAGAGTCTTCGCTTGCGGTGACGATGGAAAGTGGATTAGCTAAGAGCTTCGGGAAGGAGGGAACCCGCTTTGGGTCAATCTACGCCAGAAGGACTGCTCCCAGGTCAGAGAGAAGAAGAAGAAGGGTGGCCTTGCTTGCTTCGGCTGACATCGCGGAATGTTCGCAGGTGGTCGAGTCGGGTGCCCCGAACTCACTTGTTCTCCTAAATCAATTCAGCATCTTGGACAGGGGAGTGGCAGAGCAGCTAGGGGTGGTTCCACCAAAGACGAAGACCAATTGTGTTAATAAATGAGACTACTCTCATGGAATGTAAGGGGTTTGGGCGTCCCGAAAAATGTCTTGCCATCAGGAATCTAGTGGCGGAGGCCGGAGCAGACATTTTCCTTCTTCAGGAGACGAAGTTATCGAGAAGGGTGGATGGTGTCAGACGGGATTTAGGTGGCGGAGATCATTTCGCTCTAGTGGAATTGGAGGTCCAAGGCGCTTCTGGGGGCTTGCTAACCAGATGGAAGAATGCGGATTTCAAACTTCTCGCGGAGTCAAGATCGCCTTCGTGCCTATCAATGACACTGATGAGGCGGGCTAATGGTACCATTTTCCTAATCTCGAACGTTTATGGCCCCACGGGGCAGGAGAGGGGCCCACTGGCTACGGAGTTGGAGATGTTGGGATCGACAAGAGAGGAGGGGATATGGCTTGTTGGGGGTGATCTAAACCTTACACTTCTGCCCAGGGACCGTCCGCAGTAAGGAGGAGGAAGAGACTCGGGGTCTAAAGCCTTCAGGAGGGTGACCCACTCATTGGGACTCTCCGTCGTTGATGCGGATGGATGTTCCTATACTTGGCGTAATGCGAGATCGCGGTCGAGGCTGGACAGATTCCTCTTGTCGATTGAGGGTGCGGAAGCTTTTCTGCTTTCTTGTGCTTGGGCATTGCTGCGTGCACACTCGGATCACACACCTATTATTTGGTCATCCGGTGAAGAGGGGAGGACCATGTTCTTCTTTCGCTTCGAGCAGAGATGACTCTTGGAGGAAAGCTTTCGGGAAGAGGTTGCGTCGTGATGGAGAGGTTGGTCCCCGGTGGGATCGGCGATCTCCCGATTCTCGGCGAAGCTTATGCTACTAAGGATTTTCCTTACCAAGTTCGGCAGGGAGGTAAAAATGATGCGAAGGATCAGGGGGAGCAGGCCGAGAGGCTGAATATTCTGGAAGAACTAATGCTGGAGGACCGAAAGGAAGAGGTCGAATGGAGATAGAGGTCTAGACAGAAGTAGTTGAGAGAAGGAGACGCCAATACACGGTATTTTCATTCCATGGCTTCAGGAAGGAGGAGAAAGAATTTTCTGCATGACAACGAGGTCGGGGATGTGCGATGTCGGGGGAGGCTCATCTTGGCAGCGCGCTCCAGGAGCACTTTGTGGAGGCTTCAAGTAGGTGGAGGGGGGATGGCTAGGGGTGATTGGGGAGAAGGGATAAGCTACTATCTGGAGAGCAGGCGGAGGGTTTACAGGTAGCCTTTACAGAAGAGGAGGTGAGGAGCACGGTCTGGGGGCTTAACGCGGACGGGGCGCCAGGCCCAGATGGTTTCTCAATTATGTTTTACAGGGAATTCTGTGATATGCTGAAGGGGGGAATTTTAGAGGTGGTTAACGAGTTTAGAGAAGGGAACATAGGCTTCGAAAAGAGCAATAGAGCTCTATTGTTCCTACTTCCAAAGAATTCCCCCAGTGAGAATCGAAGACTTTCGACCGATCGCTCTATCCAATGCAGTCTACCTTATTGTGGCCAAAACTTTGGCGAACAGACTTAAAGCTGTGTTGGAATCGGTGATTCTGCAGGGTCAGTCGGCTTTCATCCCAGGACGACAGATAGCAGACGGTTTGGTGATGGCAAAAGAAATTTGCCTTGAATGGAAGCGGGAAAAGAAAAAGGGGATCCTATGGAAGATTGATTTTGCCAAAGCCTATGATTGTGTGGACTGGAATTTCTTATGAGCTTCTCTGCGACGGAGAGGCTTTCCTGAAATGTGGATTGGCTGGATGAAGAGGTGTGTCAGTACCGCCTCCTACTCGATCATGGTGAATGGCAAGTCGGAGGGGGGGTTCAACCTCAGTGCGGTGTCTGGCAGGGATGTCCTCTAGCCCCTATGTTCCTCGTCCTGGAGGCGGATGCTTTGGCGGTCCTGTTCAAGCAGGTAGTGGATTCTAGTTGGTGTGAGGGCTTTCGCATGGAGGATATTTATATTCCTTTATTACAATATGTGGATGATACTTTACTGTTACTCAGTGGCTCGGATGAGCAATCTGGTAACGCGGTGCAGTTGATTGAGATTTTTAGCAGTCTTTCTGGACTTGAGATTAATAAGCGCAAGTCGGTGGCTATCACTTTTGGGATGGATGACAATAAGCGAGCGAGAATTGCAGCGGTGATGGATTGTCCTCTGGGTGACTTACCCATCTCTTACTTGGGACTATCGTTGGTTGATGGGAAACTAAGGAAATCTGACTGGGACAATGTTATTCAGAGAATGGAGCAAAGGTTGGCTAGTTGGAAGGCGATCACATTGTCCAGAGGAAGCAAACTTACTCTATTGAAGCATATGCTCTCGGTCATTCCAATATTTTTCTACTCCACGCGTCTGATGTCGGTTGGGGTCAAAAGGAAGATCGAGTCTCTGATGAGAAGGTTTTTTTGGTCGAACGGAAAGCAACAGAGGGTCGGCTTGCATCTGGTGAACTGGAAAGAGGTGACGAAGGGTCGGAAGGAGGGTGGCTTAGGCGTAGGCGATGTGGAGTGCATGAATAAGGCTCTTCTGGCCAAATGGGTGGTGCAGATTTGGGGCTCGTCATCCTCACTAGTAGTCAGGCTCGTGCGGAAAATTTATGGAGTTGGAGGCGACTTGGTGGTGAGAAGAATGCGGCTGGAATCACCGCTATGGGCCAGAGTACGCGAGATTCTACCTTCGCTTGCCCCCAAGCTATGACCGAAGGTGGGGGATGGTAAAATGTTCAGATCTCGGTGTGACGATTGGACGGGCGAGGGTGTGCTCGGTGTTAGGTTCCCTAGATTGTTGGCCCTGGCAGCGTCGAATTAGTGTTTGCTCTGCCAGGTGACGGGTTCCCATATGTGGCCACCGTCATTCGTGACTGAGCTCTCGGAACAGCGATTGGTTTTCCGAGAGCCAGCATCGAGGGAGTTCGCCCAGTTTGCCGATCATTTTGTGTGGGAAGTGGGGAAATTCTCAACTAAGAAAGCATATGAGGAACTGAGGAAACTGGTAGCAGAACAGGATCTGGAGTTCATCCAGGACATGAAGATAGTGTGGGCGGCTAAAATCTCGTGTAGAGCCAAGATATTCCTTTGGTGCTTGAGAAGAGACCGCTTGTGTGACAAGGCAAGGAGGGGGGCTATTTGGCTTGGAGGACCCGGTTTGTGATAGGTGTGAGGAGCAAGTCGAGGATGCAGACCATATTTTTTCAAGTACGCGACGTCGGCACAAGTATGGAAGGAGGTCGAGGTTGATTAGATGGTGACAGGAGGGTCGGCAGATTTCTGGAGATCGGTTCGTGCGGTAGGGCACAACTCCACAGACGACTGTTCCATCTCGTTCGCGGCACTTTGGGCAACCTGGATTGGGCGGAATGACCTAATCTTCAACAATCAGAGATTCTACTCGAAAAATGTTGTATCGCACTGTAAAGCGCTTTATAATTTCTGGACATCTCGGTAATGTAATCTAACATTTTCTAATGAATTTCACTTTGTGGTGTCTCCCACCTTGGGAGTTCATACTCAGTTTTCTATCCAAAAAAAAAAGTCTCTCAATGACTATTAATCTTCGTAAGTTGTGTTTGTGCATGTTAGGATTCTTATAAAACCTTGTCTTTGTAATACATAAACTTCTGACTATATAAAAATCTGGGGTGTCTTATCAACAATCGACTTTTTTCCTAGCAAAAAAATGATTGGCATCTATGCTCAAAAGTACGAGAGGGAACAATAATTGCTATTTTGTGTATGCAATTTTTCATGTTCACTTATTTTCTTATAGATGCTTCTTGTAATATACCCAACACTACTCTACACTAGAAGAGGGACTAGGGTTTCATTGTTTTTTTTTTTAAATCTGCAAGGGAGGGGGAAACACTCGGTGGTGTCCGCCCCTTCAAAATTTATTGATAACCAAAAGTAGGGTTACATATGATAACGTAATTTAGCTTAACCTGTGGCGGATCCCATCTCGGGATTCTACCCTCTTTCATATTCAAGAAAAAACAATTTCAGGCCTACGCCACCAAGAGTATGAGCTTCAAGCAATGGATATACCACATAAGAAGGACTCCATTAATAAAGAAAAGGAATCATAGAAGGAAAAATTCATGTCCTTCTCTCCTACACTTTCTTTGTTGTTCCTCTCTTGACAGTGTAAGAGATGCTAAAGAATGACCAGTATCTAGGGGATATTTTTCTCCTCCAGCATCAACTCCTCCTCAGAACTCAGAAGGGATGTCAATTGGCATGAAAACAGCCTAATAAAAAATATAAAATAAAATACCACAAACTAATGCCAATAACACCATATAATAAATCAAGGTTATTTCGCCATTTGAATAACAAGCCTCGTAGCCAAAATAGATGATCTTAAAGCATCATATAGATGACAAGTGCCTAACATTGTTATACAAGTTATAATCAACGGTTTAACAGTTCTCTACCATTTCTAGTTAACATGTAGGTGAAGCCCCATGGCAAAAAAAAACTCTAATTAACATACTTTAACAGAAACAATTCTGGAGTAAAAGCATTATCAGGAGAGACTTACAGAATCTCGGAACGCCCCAAATGCAGCTTGTGGCAGGTATGCATATGTAGTTCCACTGTCCAGGACAGTCCCGTGCCTGCTATTGAACACACTGGGGTTCACCTTCAAAGACTGCCCAGAGACACGTATTTCCTTCAATTCGATATTATAATATGGACTGCCATCCGAAAACTTTATTGAATGTGTCAGATCTTCCAAAAATGTGTAAGAACATCTTATCCTAATAAGCAGAAAGCAAGACATACCTACGAACAGGGTCTGAATGCGAAAAGACCATTTCAGGAGGAAAAGGGATACCGCCAAGGACCATTGCACCTCCGCCAATATCCATTCCTCCATAGCATAAAGAGAATGAGTCACTAATTACATTATTTTCCACAAGTTGATCCATTATGCTAAGTGGCCCTCGTCCCAGTCCCATGATTCCATCAGCATGCTGACTGAATATGTCACCAGTTTCCATGTTTTCGCAACCAAATTCAACACGTTGAGCATCAAGAGCACTCAGATTCCCAAAAGAGACAACATCAGTACCAAGAACTCCGCTGCTAGAGCTCATTTCAGCGTATTGCCGTTCATATGAACATTGATTCTTTTCCTTATCACAGTTGCAGTTAATATTACATGCAATTGGTTCGTAAGAGCTTGACAAATCTGGTTGAAACTTTGGATCCTGATAAAGAATAGTGTTATTCATTGACAAAAGAAGAAACACAAATTTTATGTGCGTGCACGCACACGTGCACACACACAAAGTTACAGCAACTGTTAGTTCCCAACCGAGAACTGTGATTTTCGGTATTTCCTTCAAATATTGTAAATTTGTAACTTTCAAGAATCAAGAGAAATACCGAATATTAGTTTTCCAATATCAGCTACATACAGAAGTTTAGAAATTACATATACACACATAAAACTGAACTAAATTGAGCATTTTTTACCAACACTTGGTGGATTCCACATATAGGTCATATAAGCAAAATGGTCTATTGAGAATCTAGTTTTCTTCCGGATGAGTTCATCATGTTTTTATAAAAAGAATGTGAGTTTAATCATGATTTTGAACGAGTTTATGTATATCAACTTATAAGGAACCTGAAAAGAGCTTCTTGGTCCCACTTCATAAAGTCGATGACAAAATTTTGTAGTCAAGACAGAGGAGAAGAAATTAATTTAACTGGTTTTCTTAAACTTTGTGAAGGAATCGAGGTGAAGATTGGTGACGATAACATTCAAAAGAGAGATTCCTTTAGATATCTGGGATATATTCTGCAACATGATGGGGAAATTGATGGAGATGTCACTAATAGAATAAGTGATGGCTGGCTAAAGTGGAGAGGAGCCTCTGTTGTTCTCTGTGATAAGAAAATTCCTTTAAAAATTAAAGGAAAGTTTTACAAAGCAGCTGTGAGACTTGCTATGCTTTATGGATCCGAATGTTGGCCTGTGAACCATAAACATGTGCAAAGAATGAATGTAGCATAAATGAAAATGTTAAGGTGGATGTGTGGACACACACGTAAAGATAGGATTCGGAATGATGTAATCAGAAAGAAAGTTGGTGTAGCTCCGATCGAGGATAAGATGCGAGAAAATCGCTTAAGATGGTTTGGACATTTGCAAAGAAGATCAGCTGATGCACCAGTTAGGAGATGCGAGTGTTGGGATGTTGAGCCGGCTAAGAGAGGGTGAGGACGGCCCAAGAAGTGTTGGAAAGAGACCACACGAAGGGATCTTAGTTTTGTGGATATAAGCCCGGGATTGACTCAAGATAGATCTGAATGGAGGCGAAGAATCCATGTAGCCGACCCTACTTAATTGTGGGAAAAGGCTTTGTTGTTGTTGTTGTTCTTAAACTTTAAAGTTACAAATCAGGCTACATGGAACGAGATATTCCAGTAAGCCGCCGGTTTGCAAATTACTTCATTGCATAAGTAAATAAACCACTGCAAAGTAGAAATGTATTGACAATACAAATTGAAAGCATATAGATCAATCCCTCCTATTAGTCGAAATCCAATATTTTATTTTTAAAATCAGAGGTGAGGTTAGAGGGACATCCAAATAAAAAGGGAAGGGAAACTCATAAAATTTACAGCTCGACATATAAGCTTCTCATAGAAAATTAAGGAACTCTATTGATAAAAGACCATATCATTGCTAAGATATTCAAAGACAGGCAGATGCTAACTAATACAAGTTGCAACAACTTAAGAAAGCCCAATGATCGAAAAAAGTTCAATTTGACCCAATATCAAATAGCAAAGTTGAGAAGGTTTGCAGTACGTAAACATCAAATGCAAAGCCCTAGTATCATGCATTTCCAATGTACATTCCATTAACAAATCACGGGCCTCTTTTTCAACCACTGTTGAAATCTGAAAAAAGAGATTAACCGCATGATAATTATATCAAAACTTGAATTTACGAGGTTAGAGATTGTCAGGATGCCCATCTCAGGACATGAGACAAGCTGCCTAATAGCCTTATTTGTAGATTTATTATTCTCACAATGATCTGTAGTACAAGGCACTATACATAGTTCTCACAAACAACCAACTCTCCCATATTAGGCAAAATGACCGCAGTGGATCTTCCCATGACATTCGAGTACCCAATTAACTTAACCCTTGACTATTATCAACACCCCCGTTCAAGTTGGAGCATGAATTGCTCAACTTGGACAAACTCAAATACCATCTACTCGCTCACACAGTACATAACTCAGGCTTCCTCAACTCAATGTATACTCCCCTAGTTGTTGACGACGACAAAAACATTCTTGATTCTCGATCATGCTGGCAAGTATGACGAACTAGAGAATTGGAGTCCGAAATGGTGGTCTTAATGCGCTCATGCTCGGCATTAGCATCAATCTAAGTCACGTATGTGTGGGACGACCAAAAAAGAAGATCTCAAAAATGAGCATTTCTCATAGGGAACTTAGAATGGGCCTCTCATCTACGAAAACTAATGGTTAGATATTATTTGTTTTCTATCTCCCTGTTCTAACCCTCTCAAGGGTACTTACGTAATTCCTTCATTTTGGCTCTCTAGCGTTAGGGTTCTCCTCTATATAAGAAACCCTAGGGATACTGCCCTAGACTGGGGTGTGTACCCTCGCTCCCACCGCCACCGCTAGCCACCGGTGTTGCCGGATGCTCTCCAATAACATCCGTCGCCTCTCCAGGCACCGTCAACGCTACCAGCCAGCAGCCCAGGGCTCTACCAGTGACTCCTGGAACCAGCCCAGGGCGCAGCCAGTGATTCTCAGGCTGTGTTGGACACTGCCAGCCATGCTTGGGCTGCATTGGCCGACCTAGGGTGATGTTATCAGATCCAAGTCTGGAACAGTCCTTTCCAAGGATGTATCGACCCTCTCGGTTGCACCCTAAGGCTCGGTCATTTCAACGTGCTATTGTTCAACGCATATCATCTTTCTAGGCTATTGTCTAGCAAATTGTCATCTCCTGCAGTGCACTTCCATCCCATCTACAACGTATTGCATACCCCTATGTTAATTGTTGGAGGTGTATATTCCTCCTGTTGATGGAAGGATAGGCATAGATCCTCATATCCAATCGTTATTAGAGGTGTCTATCCCTCCTAAAACACAACTAGCGATGTTTGTCCCGCTATGATATATGAAAGTTATGGGTTCCAATCCTTTTCTTCATCTAACGTGATGGTGCAAGGAACAACCATCAAACTCAAGGGGGTTGTTAATTATGGCTTTTGGTCTCGAGCATTCAAAGTTTTTGTAGGAGGACAACAGAAAATCTATGTTCTCACGAAAAATCCGCTGAAGGAGACAGACAAGGAATATGGCACTTGGCTCGGGGACAATTACCAGGTCATGATGTGGATAACCAATAGTGTTGAGCTTTATATCGCTGCAAATCTCCTATTCAAGGAAACTACAAAGGAGATGTGGGAGTTGCTAGTCCAAACCTATTCGCAGAAGACTACCAAGTCTAGGTTTACTAACATCTACATGCGGATCCGGTCCGTGTACTAAAGAAAGTCCACTCTGGTGAAGTACCACCGGACTCTCACGAGGCTCTATGAAGAGGTTGTTATCTTCCAACCAGCTTGTTGTAATAAACAAGTTTCAGAGAGGTCTGAATGGCAAGTTTATAGGTTTTTGTCAGGATTACATCCTCGCTATCAGCATGTAAAGGAGAAGTTCCTCACGTCCGATACGTTACCGACTCTTCATGTGATTTTTGGACGCCTCCATGAGATTGAGAGTTATGATAACCATGCTTCTACTTTGCCTCTTGCGGAGAATTCTGCCTTCTCTGCTTACTCTGGACGAGGAAGTCGATACGACAGTCGGGGTGGACGAGGCCGTGATGGTGGACATGGACATGGATGTGGTCGTGATTCTAGTTATGGATGAGGACAAGAATCTATTATTCAGGGGCGTGTTCGTGGTGCTATGTACCCTCCTTGTATCCACTGTCAATGAATGAATCACCACTCAGATCGTTGTTGGGACAAATATGGTCTTCCTCGAGCACATACAACTTCTATAAACTATGATGCTGCAAAAACAGAGCCTGCCATAGATCAGCCTCAGCCTGAATAGACAGTACAACTATCTGTTACTAATTACTCTCGTCTGATGTAGTTGTTACAGACTTCCAGTGCTTCCTCCAATGATAGTGCACCTAACATATTTGGCTAATACATCAAGTGCTATAGCAAATTCAATCACAGACACAACCCTGCCTAGATTATAGATTCTGGAGCCCTAACTCATCTGGCAGGCTAAGGTAGTTTGTTGTCTTCATCTCAACCTTCTTTCACCGTGAAGTCGGTGCAGGTGGCCAAAATGGGACTCATTCTCCCATCACCTCAGTTGGGACTATGGAGTTCTCACCCAAACTCCGTCTCGTCGGAGTTCATTACGCTCCCATCTTTCCTTTGAGCTTGATATATGTTCACAAATTATGTCGTGAGACGAATTGCTTTGTGATTTTTGATGAGCTTCATTGTTATGTTCAGGACATCCGGATGATGCTGATTTTTGGTGGGTGCATGAGAAGAATGATCTCTGCTATCTAGATATTTCTACTGAATCTACTTTTGTTGGAGCATCGCCTATCACCTCTGATCCGTTTCTTTGGCATCTACGGCTTGGGCACCTATCTACCAAGGCATTATCCATGATGTTCCATGAACTGCCCACATTAAAGACATTCGAGTATGAAGTGTGTGAGTTCAGGAAACATCATCAGACTTCCTTTCCTTACAGGGCCAAACCTCGTCGGTCTGTCACTTTGTCATTAGTGCATTGTGATGTGTGGGGACCTTGTCCGATCCTTATTGTTGGCGGTTATAAATATTCGGTGATCTTTGTTGGTGATTGTAGTAGATGTTCTTGGGTTTATCTAATGAAAGAATGATCTGAAATTAATTTCATTGTCGAATCCTTCTTTCGATTTGTTAAAACATCGTTGAACGTGTGCATTCAAGTTTTACGGACTGATAATGCCCTTGAATTTACTCAACATTATTTGATGAGTTTCTTCGCCTCTCAGGGTACCACTCACCAAACTTCCTGCTCGTACACCTCTCAGCAAAATGGGGTAGCTAAGAGGCAACTCCATCATCTTCTAGATATTGTCATGTCACTGCTCACTCATATGAAAGTTCACAAAACCTACTAGGGGGATGTTCTTACCGATGTACATCATATAAGCAGGGTATCGTCGTTTGTCCTAATGGGAGATACTCCTTTCTCACTGCTTTATCCTTCTGAGTCGCATTTTCCCTTGTCATTACGAGTTTTTGGTTGCATTGCTTTTGTAGATAATTTTCATGTTGCTAACAAATTGTTACCATGTGCACTCAAATGTGTCTTCCTTGGATATTCTTGTAGTCAAAAGGACTATCGATGCTATGATCCCACTCCTCACTGCTACTACATCTATGCTAATGTAACCTTTTTTGAAAAGCCAGCTATTTCACCCAGTCGGTTCATGACATACCATTGGAGCTACCACCACTACCCATTGTTTATAAAAGGAACCATATCCCTCTTTCAAAAGATGTCCCTTTACCCGTTCCTTACATATAAGAGGAGAGGTCGTCTTCAAATGCCCCATTAATGTTGCTCCGGATGCCTCCATAGAGCTCCCCATAGCACTCAGAAGGACTAAAAGACAGCGTACAATGCATCTTATTTCATCCTTTACTTCTACCGGCAGCCTATATAGTTGTGATCGGTGTTTGGCAATGTTCTGATGATTGCCACTATTCCTCGTGATCATTACAGTGCTTCATAGGACCATGGTTGGAAAAGGTCCATGGATGAGAAAATGAATGCTCTCATATCCATAGGGACTTGGGATTTTGTGTCATGTCCACCAGGTGTGAAACCAGTTGCTTGCAGATGGGACTTCACGACCAAACAATCTCTTGATTGTACATTAGATAGATTAAAGGCAAGACTTGTAGCCAAGGGATTCACTCAAACATATGGCATAAATTATTTTGAGACATTCTCCCTCATGGCTCGATTAGGATCCGTTTGCACCATTTTATCCATTGCAGTGAACAAGAAATGGCCCTTATTCCAACTTGGTTTGAAGAATGCCTTCCTCTAAGGTGATCTCGATGAAGAAGTTTATATGTCGCAGCCTCCCGGGTACGTCGTCAAGGGGGAGTGTGTATCTATAGCCTGAAGCAGAGTCCACGAGCTTGGTTTGATAGGCTCACTACACAGATTGGCTCTCTTTGTTTTAAAAGAATGGCATCTGACTACTCAGTTTTTGTCAGACGACGATCTACAGGTATTGTATTTTTGGCATTCTATATTGATGATATGGTGGTAACTGGTGATGATAAAGATGGCATTGAAGAGACCAAGGTATTCCTACAGAAGGTGCTTGTCACCAAAGACCCTAGTCAGATCCGATATTTCCTAGGTATAGAAGTGATCCGCACTATAGAGGGGTTACAATTGTCATAGCGAAAGTATTGATTAGATATCCTTACAGAGCGAGCCTCCTTGGATGCAAGTCATCTGACATACCAGCAAAGGAACGGAAGCATATTTCCTCTATTGATCTTGAGTTTGAGGATCCTACTCGTTACAGGAGCCTATTACGTAAGTTGATTTACCTCATTGTCTCTAGGCATGATATCTCATATGCAGTTAGCAGGGCTAGTCAACACATGGAGAGACAGTGTTATAGTCATTGGCAGGAGGTGTTCTTGATACTTCGATACCTGAAGGGATATCCATGATGTGGTCTCTTCTATAGAGAAAATCATCGCATCAACTTCACTGCTTATGATAATGCCGATTACGCCAATTATCATGAAAAATGTCAATCTACTACTGGGTATGCAATGTTTGTTGGGGGAAACCTTGTTACCTGGCGCAGCAAGAAACAAACAATTGTGTTGAGGTCAAGCGCATAAGCTGAATATAGGGTTATGGCTCAAGCCACATGTGAGAACGCCCAGTTAGTTTCCTTTCTGGCAGAGATTGGGCTTCTAGCTAATACACCTATTCCATTGTACGGTGACAACAAATCTGCTACTCATACTGCCACCAACCCAGTCTGCCATGAACGAACCAAACATAATGAGATAGACTGTCATTTTATTTGAGACGTTGTATGAGAAGGGAAGATTACTACTCCACATATATCTACAGAGCATCAGAACTTCAGTTAGCATATATATTCACAAAAGCATTGCCCAAGAAACATATTTCCTGACTTATCTCCAAGTTGGTCATAATTGATAAATATGCTCCAACTTGAGGGGAGTGTTAGATATTATTTGTTTTATATCTCTCTGTTGTAACCCCATCATGGCTACTTAAGTACTTCCTTCATTTCAGCTCTGTAGGGTTAGGGTTCTCCTCTATATAAGAAACTCTAGAGACTTGGAATAAGACAAGCTTTTCTCTCTAATATTTCTCTCCACACTAATAATAAGTCCCTCCCATATAGAGACCTTGGAAAGCAAGTTTTCTCTCATAAGAACATCCAGAGGATCTCGTACTCATAGCTTTAAATGCAGACTTCGGTGTTGTTTTGCCATATACTTGAAAATCGACATGTCGTCGACATCTCCCTGGAGTCATCAAAAATCGTGGAAATGGTTATCAATTTGATTATTTCTGAAAATTAAGGTTTCCGATAGTTTATCAATAAATAAAATGAAAATACATACTTATTTGCTAAATAAGAGGTCTAAATATAAGCTTAGTAGTGGTATTGTCATCATAATCACTACGCATGATGATATATGCAGTACTTAGTAAGGCTAGCAATTAAAAGTGTAGTCATGTAAAATGTATAAATAAGTCAAAGTAACAAATAACACAGTCTAATAAACACAGATTTTGTAGCATACCCTTACAATAGTAAGGTGTAAGAATACTCACATGTTTAAGGATTCATGTTTAAGTTAAATGGTCATGTATAATACATATTATGATAAAGGTTTAGGAAAGTGGCATGCATATGCATTGGGACAGGCTATCGAATACTGAATAAGCGATATGCGAGGGCGATGCAGGGTATATGTGGTTTTGTGCGGTTTTCTATTTTTTTATTTAAAAATAAATAAATATTTATAAATAATATTACAATTAAATTTATGTAATAAAGTGGAGTTAAAGAGTATATAAGAAAAAACAAATCATGTTAGATGATTGTGTAGATGCCATTAATTTAATTACAAAAAAATAGCTGTAAAAACTTTACATCATATATTAAAACATTAAACGATACATTGCATATACTCATGAAAACAATACATGAGTAAAACATAAAACAATACGAATACATAATGGCATAATGCATTGCAATTGTATATAAAAGCAGTGCTATTCCTATAGCTAAATAGAGGAAGAGGCGGAGCTACGGAGGTAAGCACCTGAATGAGAGGATTGGAGAGTTGGAGCTGTTGGAGGCAGTCATCAAGCTGCTGAAGCAGTATGCGGGGCATATGCGGGATATGCGGGGCATATATGGGTATATGTGGACCGCATATGCGCTTAGGGTGCATAATGCACCGATTCATAAAGTCAGTGCAGTTTGCATACCTCACAGGCATATGTTGCGACATATATGGCCCGTGCATCCGATTTCATGGACATTGATTATGACTAGATATAAGTTCACTAAAGGCAACTCATACGATAAGGGTGAAATAGGGAAGATATCACCTAAATGGACATCATTTCCCTTGAAAATTGAAGGAACATGTCAACGATCTACCATCGAGTTTCAAGAAAGGGGGCTCTTTCGATATTGGTGATCCGATGATATCGAAATATCGGTGAAATATCACTGAGTTTCCACAAAAATGAAGACCATGCTCATGCTTGGAACCATGATCTATGAATGATTGAGCATGAGTCTCATCTACACAGACAGACAAAAGTCCATCTCTTCAAAAGTCTAAAAACTATAATTTATGAAAAGTTATACTCTAATGCTCCATCCTTAATGTGGAAAATGATAAGCGGGAGCAATAATAAGAACAAGCATGATAAACATGAAGAACACGGATATTTTACATGGAACCCTACTCTGTAAGGAGTGGAATGAACCACAGGAGAATGCCTCAAAGGGCGGATTCTTCTATTTCATTCTCTCAATGATTATATGGGTATGGCACTCTTTATATAGCCACACTGACTCTCCTAAGTCTCATCATTAGTAGAAGTGGAACTATCTCTTTCATGGTATGGTAATTGAACCTTAGAGGGATCCAATTACCTACCTAGGCCATTCTCCAACACTCCCCCTCAAGCTGGAGCATGCAATGTTCAGATTGGACAAACAAAAGAAGACATGAACTCACTCGATGAATACATGATACTGTGGATCATAATGACTCGGCGCATACTCTGTCGGTTGCTGCTAAGGACGATACTCTGTATGCCATGCTGGTGAGGATGAACTTGAGGTCTGCCCTCTGTAATGAGTCTAATCTATTGTTGAAAAAATATGTAGGGTCGACTCGTCACCTATAGCGGAATCTATCATCGATGACTTTTTCTTCATATCATGGGAATATCCAAATGAAGATCTTTGAAAGTGTGCCTCTCTTGGGACCACGAAGAGGGTTCACTCTCTTAGAAACCTCAGAAGGATCTCGTACTGAAGTTCACGGTAATTGGAGTTTGCTTTTGCCTGCATTGAGTTGGTCTCTGAATTAAATATTTGAAAATAATGGATGAGTGTCACATGTACTCTTTCACTTTCCCATTCTCCCATACTTGTCAAATTTTGGAGGGTACTCGATCAAAGTTGGGAGAACTAATGAAAGGGGGGACCCAAAAAATCATTTTTCTCTTTTTACACAAATACTTTTTTCATAGTTGTCTCTTTGTTTTTTCGGTTATGCTCTTCTTTTTGCATCTTTTTTCCTCTTTTTTTGCACTCAATAGTGTCCTACTTGGGCCCAAATTTCTTTGGCAACTTTTTTAGGCCTCCATTTTTTTGCATATTTGTAGCAGCATAGTTGGGTCATATAGACCTTTCTTCTTTTTATTTTCCAGCCATTCTCTTTCAGAACCAGCATATTTGGCCAATACTCCTCTTCCCCCTTTTTTTATGTTGCCGCCCCTTCCCTTTTTTCAATAAAGCCCAAATATCCTCATTTTCTATTAATTACAGCAAAAGCTCATTTGGTTGAAATAATAATAATAAATGCATAAAAGAAACCACTAAAAGAGAGGGGCATCATGCCTCATTCTCCCTTTAGGGTTCCTAATGGGGAACCAATTACTGTCACAGTTGTCATCTGCTTGAGTTTTGGTGGATGGTAGCATCGCGCGGAGGGAAAGGGCAACCTGGAGTCGTGCCTGGAGGAGGTGTCATCGTTACAAGGGGCTAGATGTGATCGTGTGGAAGAAGGTAGGGCTAGGGGTTGCACCGTCGCTAGCCATGATGCCCATGCGAGCAGGGTGTTGGCTAGAGCGCAAGTGTTGGAGTGAGTGGGTTGAGGGGATCTCACGGTGAGAGCTGGAGGGGCCTTGAAATCTCACGCAACCCCCCCTTCTATGTTGGTCCACAATGGTAGAGTGAGCAAAGAGTTGATTCAACAGTGCTTGGAAGCTAGTATAGCATGTAGTGAGGCCTTGGTGCCCCGTTGGGCGAGTGGCGGTGGGGTTCCGTCCTGACGGTGGTGCCCCTTGGCTCGTGTTATAGATGTGGGACAAAAAAGAGATGGTGGAACCCTAGATGCTTTTCTCGGAAAGGTGATGAGCACAAATCTCCATGAAGAAAAAATTATTGAAATAAAACAAATCTCACCATCATCTTTCTTTCATGAACAAATCTTCGATCCGAAACAACATAAATAACAATCAAACATGGAAAAAATGAATCTCCCAAAAACCGACTTGCAATGATACCATGTGGAAAACGATAAGCGGAAGCGATAATTAAGAACAAGCTCGATAAACATGAAGAATATTGATATTTTACGTGGAACCTACTCCGTGAGGAGCGGGATGAAACTACGAGAGAATGCCTCAAAGGACGGATTCTTCTACTTCAATCTCTCAATGAGTATAGGGGTGTAGGGCTCTTTATGTGGCCCCACTGACTCTCCAAAGTCCCATTATTAGTAGATGTGGGACTATATCTTCATGGTGTGGTAATTGGACCTTGGAGGGATCCAATTACCCACCTAGATCATTCTCCAACATTTATCCCATATTTGTCACCAAGTTGGAAGAAGAAAGCAATATGGGATAAAACAAACTTCTCACCTTTTCTATTTTTCTTTTCTTTTCCTTTTTTAAACACTCACATTTTTCATTTTTTTGGTTTTCCTTCGTTATCTCAACCCTTAAAAAAGTCCATCATGCATTATGTATTTCCACTTTTTTAGCAGGTATCCTTTGTAACAAAAAATAAAAATAAAAATTGAAAAGGATGAAATGGGTATGTTGTCCATCAAAGTAATCATCACCATCTCTTATTCATATGTGCATGCACTATTTAGGGTTCTAGTCCCCCATGGGAACCCATCCCGATGGGAGAGTTGATTGTGATGCGGCTTTGGAGAACATGTCACCTCTGGAAAACTCACCAACAGCTCAATCGAGCCTCATGACCTTCATACCACCACATGCTCGAGCAATCATCATCACCACATGGTTGCATGTGTCGCATGGTCCCTCGATTACTTATATGCAACCTTCGATGCTCCATTTTTTCATTGTTACCATATGTCTCACGTCTATGGCTCACGAGTGCCACCACCTAGCATGATTTTGCCATTGTTGGCCTCACCATTATGATATCCTCTCTTTTTTCCCAAGTGTATCACATCTGCCCATCGTTGTCATCCCTTTTTCGTGTTACCAGTTACCGCTAAGATTTCTTCTTAATGCCAACAATATTACTTCTTGGTCGTGATCAATGGATTTCAGTGCACATCTTTTACCACAGCTTGCCCCAAAACATAGAGTTTCAAGAGGATATGGTCACATGTTTTTCTTTCAACAAGAAGATTGTGACATCTAGCATGACTTCTCAAGCGACGGTTCATCGTGTTGCCACATCTTCTCAAGTGGCTTACAAGCGCCTAATATGGATATTGTTGCATACTATCATCAAGGAACTCTGGAAAAATTGTTTTTAGTGGCCAAGATTCAAGAGTATTGGCATGAAAATTTACATTTTCCCCCATAAAATCGATCCGACGCAAAAATTACACCATTTTCTAACCATCCAGATCGCTCAAACCATAGATAGAGGATATAGCAATTCCGAATTTGGTTGATCCTTGTTTTAGAGGAGAGAGTCCCAAAAACTCTAATGATTATGAATGCTTACATAGGAGAGACCCAAGTTGTGTGAAATCCCCAAAGTCTTCTCACAATAAAAAAGAGGCGGTCGATAGTCTCCACCTCGACATTGCATAGTGGACAGAGCTGAGTAGTACCCAGGAATAGTTTGAACTACGAAGCAACGGTCTCTGATAAGGATACAACATCTATGCAAGAGCCAGAGAAAAACACCAATGCAGCTAGAGAGCTTGAGGCTCCACACAAAACTACAATCGCGAGACCGAAAATCTACATATGGTGGCACTGGAACAAGCAACTCCTTATAAGCATGCTTGACGGTAAAATCTCATGTTTTCTAGATCCAATGGTCCCTCCCACCCTTAGGACCTGGAATGAGGGCGAAGAATCCAAGATATTCAAAATTTCATTCAAACGTTGATCAGAGAGATCCACAACAAAAGAGGGCATGCAATTCACATCCTTCCAACAGTCAACCACACATGCCACCTGATTAGCAACTAATTCACATATCTGCATTGGCTTATCATATTGCGTGTAATTTGTTCCTAACTGTTCTCCTTCATCATTATTCTTCCCTCTCGCAGCTCCTCGTTTCTCCATCTGTGTTTTCGTTTTCTTTGTCATCCTCAATATTTTTTTCTCCCATCCTCAAATTCGTTCTGCGGCACTATCCTTCCACCGAAAATAGGCTTTAAATTCCAATAAGACCTGACTGTGCATTGGAATCTAACCGGTACCAAAAAGTAACCTAACTTTCCTCCAATTCCTTTTCATCCAATCCTGTCGCACACAACCCATCAAAAAAACACAAATACAACACGAAAGTGGTCTCCTTTCCCAAATATCAAAAATCCTACCAAAATCCATTTTCTCAAGCAGAGAGAAAGAGAGAGAGTTGTCATTAACCTGATGCTCACCGCACTGCTCGCACGTCGAGCAGGGCACGTACGTCACCGTGCTCCCTGAATCCACGATCAACGCAAACTCCTGCGGCGGCGTCCCAATGTACAGCCTCGTCGTATAATACCTATCAAAACAGCATCCACGCAAATCCTAATTCTCCCGAAAACATACAAACAGTACGAGATCCATATCTAGATCTGCCAATTGCATCGGTATTTACCCATTGGTGAGAAGATCGTCGTAGAGTCTCATGCGGGCACTGGAGGGCTCATCCTTCTTCTGCAGATGCCGCCGGCGGAAGGGGCTGTCACCGTCGCCGTCGCCGGAGCGGAGGCGGGAGGTGTTGGGGAAGGAGAGGACCAGAGGGAGGACCATAGGCGGCGGCGACGGACGGCGGAGGGAGGAGGAAGAGGAGGATGAGATGGGGAGAGAGAGTGAGAGGAGGGAGAGCGCGGCGGCAAAAGCTCCCGCCGGCGACATCTTTCTCCGATGGAGGGCCGGGAAGGGGAGGACTTGTTTATATATGCGTGTGCGAGTGTTCAGGTGCGGTTATGCTGCTGTTGCTTTGTGCGTGGACGTTGTTTAGTGGGAACTAACCTTAAAGTAATTGCTTGAATAATACGGTAAGATAACGAGTGGAGAAGAAGCGTAAAAATGATAAAGCTTTCGGGCTTTTGTAAGGATTTCACGTTAACGGAAAAGCAATGGTTATCTCTTATTTGAAACGAAATAATATCAAATATCTACTTATTCAAAATAAATATTGACTATCAAACATTATATATGAAATGACATATGCAAACACGGTCTAGTGAACTATCCTAAACGCAAAGACTAATTTGTAGCAACAATGATTCTAGACAGATAAAAGTCAACACGATGATTTAGTTCCCTTCTTGTTGATAAATACATATATTTGACGTAGGATGAATAATTGAGCATACCTTCTCATTAAGAAAATTGTTACTATTGTTGGACTTGTAAGCCCTCGACGATTCATTAATGCAATAAAAGTTATTGTTTTACCATGTTCACTTGAAATGAAATGAATGGATGTGAATGCACTTTACTATTAAGGTCCATTTATACAATTAGATTTATGTACCATTACCATATAATATCATGCAGCTGCAGGACACAACTGACTTCAAACATGTGATATTCATACAGATCTCCACTCTGAGAAAGACTGATTTCCAATCGACTTCTTGGTGCAGGGCATCTGCATAGGAATGGAGATTCGGATGTGTTGGAACAATCAAGTCAAAGAGTTGACTTGATGGGGTCAAGATAAACTAAGATTTGAATCGTGATTGTTACGATCAAGCATACATCCTCTGACCTGAGACAGATATACATCTATAACATCTATATGCCCGAGTATGCACATCTAACGGACCAATAGGTTGATGACCTCGCCAAGGTCCATATACAGGTATTGGTGTGCATATGAAGTCATTTGAGATATATGATCTCTCAAAAGAATCGTATAGATCCATAGTTGATGAACCGGAAGACAGAACTCATTTGTGAGATATTTTGGGTCAAAATGAATTCCATGCACGATCGTCTCATTTATGAAATGAGAAACAAATTCGAGATATTAATATTTATTTTTGGAAAGTATATTATTAACCTTGTCGTTCAATTATCAAATGAGAAATCTATTGATATATTTTGAAGAAGACAGTCAAACCAGTGTTTGAACTTCGGATATATCAAAGTCTTCCAGTATGAAGGATGAATGAGTATTGAGAATACTCAGGGTTACATGTGTTGTAATGGAACATCTACCATGATACTTCCGTTCCGAGGGAGTGATGGAAAATGATGGATTTTAGTGTCTCCATTTATCTAGATGATTTGTGATTTAATTGGATTAAATCACAATTAATTTGAATCCAGTTCCAATCCCAATTTCAATGTCCAAATGTTGGAAACATAAATGATCATGGAAATGGAAATATATAAGCTCTTTGATCTCATTTCTTAGCTTCAAATATTTTTGACTGTGACAAGAAATGGTCAAGGAAGGTGGATTCGCCTCACCGACACTTTCTCCACTTCATGGAGAGTGTGACGTGTTTCATTGAGCTCATTAAGAGTGTAATGTTACATCTCAAGTTCAACATTCTAGGTGACGGATTTGCAAAAATGGTATAAACTCTGAAGTTGGATAGTTATCCACAATTCAAGTCACTATACATAGATAGTATTATCTCCCCGACATTATCTCCAATTATCTGCATATTTATCTCATGAGTCCTAATTGGATTAGGACTCATACTTGTTAATAGAAGTATTTGTAATAATTGTGATTATTACATATTATTGATAAGGATAATTTTGACAAGTATAACTTATTAATTAATGTTAATAGTGATTCATTATCTGGGTTGTATTTTTGGAGACACTTATGCATAATCACGACTCCAGGATACAAATAGCGAAATCGGATTCTTCATTTCTCAAAAGAGATGAGTTGTATGTGTAGTGACACCAATGTTCCCCATATTATTGAGGGGCATTGGATTGCACATAGCGTAAATTGGTATTCTCTCATTGGCAGTTGGTTTAATTGACAACAGGCTAACTCCATATATGTGGGGGTATGGGTGTTGAAGACCGAACTAAGAATACAAGTTGGGCATGTAAGGTGGAAAGAGTTCCCACCTCTTTCATCGTAGTTCTATTTCCTCATATTTTTGAGGTGCAATGAAAATGGAAATGAGACTCATATCTCCTTAAATTTCAGATGAAATCTCTCAACCCACTTAACAATCTGCTTGAGGTCGATCAACTGACCAGTCCAAATTATTCTGATCGAATCCATAATTTAGAACTCGTACTTGAGACAAAACACATAGCGCATGTGCTTTCATCTGTGAAGTATGAGAATCTTGAGACAAAGGATGCATGTGTATTCAACAAGAAGTGGAAGGGAGGTCACTCGATCGCTCGTTGTTATATTCTTAGGTCATTGTCTAATGTGCTTCAGAAGCAACTTATAGACATTAAATCAGCTCATGACATCCTCTCGAATATGGAGATGTATGGAGATGTGAATCACACTCTTTCTACATTAAAATCCACCGAGGACTGAAGAAAGAATTTTCCTCTAGCGGTGCAAAGAGTGTTCAATTTAAAGGGAATCGTGAGCGGAAGCGTGGATCTCAGAAAGATCCGGTCCAAGAGAAGAAAAAAGCTCAAATTATTGATCAATCTTATAAAGCTTCAACACATCTAACACCCAAAAGATGGATGTCTACCATCACTGCAATAAGTCAGGATTCTGGAAGAGTAACCATCCAGACTATCTCCTTAGAGAAGGACAAAAGTATAACATTGTCAAATAAGAAATCTACATTCGTCATTTGAAACCAACTTACTCGTAAGACGGGAAGGAAGTTGGATTGTTGATTTAGGTGCTTCTGTACATGTATGCAGACAATTGCATATGTTTCAAGACACCAGAAATCTTGATGAAGGGAGATAGTCATCCAGATAGAATCTGATGCAACTGCTGCAGCATCGTCATTGGGATACGTAGAATATCATTATCTTGTAGTTCTAGATATTAGATATTGTTTCTATGTACCAGATGTTATAAGGAACTTACTATCTGTATCTAAGCTGGTTAGACATGTATATATTGTCCTTTTCGGTAATAAACTTATCATAAATCGTTATGGTAATTTTATAGTAGATTTTTCTCTAATACCGGGTGGTCTCTATGAATTGAACATGCATGATTGTATTATGAATGTCAATATCACTGATAACATTAATATTAATAATAATGTTAAAAACTCTAAATGATCAAGGGAGGATGGATATTATTTAACTATTATCTGGCATCAAAGACTTGGACATGTGTTTATCATAGGATCAAAGACTAGTAAAGGATGGACCTCTAGATTTCCTAGAAATCTGTGATTTACCAACTTGCGAACATGGTATTCGTAGGAAAATGTCCAGGGCACCCTTCTCTAAGAAATGTGAATGATGTGAAGGTATATTGGACTCGATACATACTGATGCATGCTATCCCTTTCGTATTGTGACTCAAACTGGACATCAGTATTATACAACCTTCATTGAAAACCAAATAAAACTTTCAAAACAAAAATAAAATAAAATTTCTAAAAATAATAACCAATAAAAATCATACAAACTAAAATCCATAAAAGATTTTTCGAAGAAGAAAATCATCACAAAACCCCGATCTCAAAATCTCAAGTATACTTTCTTGCCTCCTTGTGGTTGACCCAGGGACACTTACCTGGTTAATATAAACTGAAAATAGAAGAGAGAGAAAATATCTTTTATTCATCATTTATTTTCTCCTATCTCTCTCTTCTATACTTTTTGTTTGATAAGTTGCATTTTCTCTCCACAGTTGCTACAATCGATGAATTCAAACCGTAAAGGGGAACACACTCGTTAGGGGTGCGGTCATGTCATTTTCAACTATCTCTTCAGTTTCTAGTGTAGGAGCCTCATCGCTCTCACTAGGTTCGATTAGTTCGTTGACTTTAGTATTTTCTTGACTTCTAAGGAATTCATCTTCTAGAAATTTGATGTCTCTAGAAATAAATAACTTGTGAGTCTCAAGATCCTGGAGTTGGTATCCAATACAGTTCTTTATGCATCCAATGAAGTAGCACTCTCTAGTGCAAGATTCCAACTTGCTTGCATCCACATTTTAGCATGGATCAAACAACCCCAAATCCTCAAGTGTCGTATACCTGTCTTGGTACCATACCAAATCTCGTAACGGATTTTAGGTACAGATTTAGATGGAATCTTATTTAGGACATAAGCCAGTCTCTACTACATGTCCCCTGAATTTGAGAGGTAAATTTGTTTTACTCATCATTGATCTTGCCACGTCCAACATGGTTACGTTGCACCTCTCCACAACTCCATTGAGTTAACAATACATGGATGAACGAGATTGGAAATAATTCCTCTCTTTAAGGTATTGTTTGTATTCATTTGAGAGGTATTCATCGCCTCGGTCAGATCAAATCTGTTTTATCTTTTTTCTTGTTTGGCTTTCAACCAAAGCCACGAACTCTTTGAACTTTTCAAAAGTTTCATGTTTGTGATCTAATAAGAAGATAAAACTATGATTAAATTTGAAAAAGAAATGATACTATATAATAGGTGGTATAGAGTGTAATGTACCATTCTAATGTAGTGAATTAAGCGAGGACAAAAGTATTTTTATCTTTTTATTTTATTTTCAAAAAGAAATGAGAAATATACTTTGCAAATCGATATACTATGTAGTAGATAGATGGTATAGTATAGGTGATGTTGTATAGATAAGTGGCACGAAGAAAAGCCGAGCAACATACTCGAAGGCACACTCAACAAGAATCAAAACAAGATGGAGTTAGAAAAATCAAATAAAAAAATAGCGACGAAAATCCTCGGAAAATGTGTTGAAACCACGTTAGGGTAGTTGGGTAACTACCCTAGAAAATCAAGAAGAAATAATGTCTAGAAAGTTTCCATATGTATGCTATAATACATGGGTATATATGAAAAAAATAAAAGTTTATGCAATATAGTCCTCGATCAGGGGCTCAAATGTAAGAAAACTAAAGTTATTTTATAATTAGGCCCCTATGCGGGGACCTAAATGCAAATAAAAAAAAGTCTGGAGGTGCTCTGGAATATGGAACTGATTGGGCTTATGTTGTAATTATTCCACCACTTTAAAGTTCAAAGTGAACGGCGGAGATCAAAAGAGGCTACGATTTTGGTAGTCGATTGTGGATACGTGTTGTCCATCTATACACCTGGAGTGTTCTTGTTGTTCTTCCTTAAATCAGGGGAAGCAGCGACGATAATCTCCTGGTGACTCTTGGATGTTCAACAGCAATGGTTGTGACTGTTGCAACTCTGACAGGGCCAGAAGGGGGTGCCTCCCTCTTCAAGCTCATTTGCTGCAAGAAGACAATAAAATCGATGGATCAGAACTCGGTTATAGTTTCAGATGATGAACAAGGCTTCCAGGTCTTCTTTTGCTTCAAATCACTTTGAAATCTTGCATCAAATGATCCCGGAAGTTGACTTCAAGCAATGATAACGACCTGTAAGAAATGCATGGCTCGATTAATGAATCAACCTGAAATATAATGGTTGTTCCTGCATAGCAGGATAACTTCAGAATGAACAAACTTTCAACTCAAAATCATAAGGGAATTTAATCAAATCGGAGGGTCTGTTGCATGTGATCAATATATGGATGATTAAGCTATCTAACGATGTGATTAATAGTCCTAATATGGGATTAAAAACTCGGAAATTAGATGGATGAACATGCCTGGGGATAGAAGTTGTAAGAGCCTCTAGTAGTGGCTCGACAGGTCGACACTTCCGAGAACTGAATACGACGGTGCCCCACCCCCCCCCCCCCCCCGTGGTGGATCTTCCTTTCTCTCTTGTCACTTAAGAACGGAGATGAAGAGCTTAGAAAGTGGACTCTCAGTTAACTGGAACTGAAATGTGAGGAAGTTAGTTTAAGTCTGTCAACTTGAGGGATTTAAATAAGGAAGATAGAGGTTTGGTTGGGTCGATTGGAAGTTCAGGCGTATATGGTTGTTGATCGGACTTGAAGGTCCAAGGGTTAGATCAGGGTTAGGTAGTGGATCGACGATGGAATAATTGGTCGAATGTAGGTAGTTGGAACAACTTGAATGATACGGCTTCTTGGAGAAGAAGCATGTGGTGCACCAAAAAATCCAAGCGTAATAAGATCTTATAAAGTATGTATTAAATAATAAATAAAGTTATTTTGAATATATGTAAACAAAAAATACATGTAATTAATTTATTTAAATTATGTAATATTATATATAACATATTTTAGGATATATAAATAAAATATTAATACATATATACAATAAGCATTACAAATATTATTTACAATTTTAATTAGATATTTTAATAAATAAAATACATTTTTATATTTTATTAACTTATATGATAAAAAAATAAGAGTTACAAGACTTTTTATGGATTTTAAAAATTAGTTTACATATACCAATAAATACAAGTACATACAATGCATTTCAAATGTACTTATTTTAAGAGGTTTTGTTTTAATTAAAATATTAAATAAGAATATTATTTTATAAATAAACTATACAATCAAGAAAATAGTTAAAAACTGCTAAATCAATTATGTATAAATAGTATGTACATAATAAATTAAACAACCCAGAAACCCAGTTGTCATAGGTCCAAAAATCGATATTTTACAAATGGCCTCCATTTTGATGAAATCATCCCTTCATTAATTATATTTTTTTTATAAGTTGAACTTTAAAGGTGAGTAAAGTGAAATTGAAATTCGTATGAGGAAGTTATGAGGTTCAGTAGATGGGAAATTGACAATTTGTAACTTAGATTTCTTGGCATATTTATAAGTTGAAAATTTTTCATTTTATATTTATATATATAATTTTTATAGACCCATTAGAATAGAGTTTAATGAGAAATATATACATATGAATTAAATAAAATTATGTGAAGATTGTATATATATATTAGATAAATAAAATTAAATGTGTGATATACATGGTTAGTTATTTTTGTGTTTTCTTCCTTATCTCCCCCTACTTTGATGTTTGCCGACCAAGTCATGTTGACCTTGTCTCGAGAGTTATGTTATATAAATATATCTTTCAGCTACATTTATATGTTATAAGTCATTTTGTACAATATATACATATTTATAGATCACAATATATACATATTTATAGATCACCTTTTCTTTCGTTATCTTTTCATTTTCATTTTTCTTATTTTTATGTCTTTTTAATGCATAAAAATGCATTTTTATTTGTGAATGAAAATTTGATAAAATATGAATAATAGTATATATTTACATGTATTTGTTAAGGTTTTTAAGATAAAATATGACGGAAATGTTAACGAATCATTGATTTATCAACCTCGTGTACTTAAACTTTGCTAGTCCCTTATCAAACACTTATTTGAAGAACAAGGAAAAGAAAGTTAGAATGAATTTGTTTTCCTAAACCACTTCATGGAAACAGGCAAAGGACATGGCATGATAGAGCCTTAGAAAAAGCATTTTGTCGGAGTCTTAACTAGGATTAGTATTTTGGTCTTAACAATCCTCAAATTCCACAAATCCTTATTTAGGTTCACCTCAATAGCCAACTCAGATCCACTTATCCATATCACTAACTCTTTCAACCTTGAACTAAATTTGTACTGTGTGTGATGTATGTTAGCTCTTCCTACTTAAGGAGGCAAAGTAACTGACCACCCCAGTAATACAATCCCATGGCTTCCTCATCCAGCTACTTGATCCTCGAGGAGGGGGGTATTTCCTTCTAAGTTCAGGTTCGTGATGTGTACACAATCGGATAGGGGAAATATGATAGAAGAATGAGAAGAGAACTGGAGTTTGACCGGTGTAGTCACATCTCCTTGTGAAGCTTGACCAGTGTAGCCAAGTATCCACTGAGATATGCAAGCTCTATCAATCTTAGACCATTTTTGGTCAACAATGTACTTTATGAATTTTCCCTAATGGATATAGAATCTTTTGTTTGGCCCATATTTTGGGAGAAACAATTGCACCACATTATTGTATGCCCCGATGGATATATAATTTTTTATTCTGTCCATATTTTGAGGTTTTAGAAAAAATTATGCCAATAGATCATCCCTCATCTGAAGTTTTATTTCAACCCCACAACTCCTGCCTTTAGATGTTTGTGCCACTAGACAAGGATGAAAACACACCACTAAAATGAATTGCCCTTCGCAACCTCATGCAAGTCAAGCTAAGTGCGGAGTGCATATGTCCAAAATTCGTCCACTATTGAAGAGGTAAACAGATAATACCAAGTGTCATATTTAGGCAAGTATAAGTTGAATTCCGAACATGATCCCATGGAACCCAAAGATTAAAGTCAAAGACATGAAAAGTATAAATTCCAGTTCGTAACTAGGATCCTTATATATTAGGCTCAAAAGCCATGATTAAGATCCATCCTTTAAACTATTTCCAATCTTTAGTAAATCGAACTTATTCTGAAAAATGTGAATGCAACCATGTTTTGTGAGGTAAATTTTCTAATTTTTACTCATTTTTTAGATTTTAAGACTTTTGTATTTTTTTATTAATTTTAGGACTTTGTATTTTGTATGAATTTTGTAGAATTTTCAATTTTTTAAATAAATAACCACATTTTACAAAATTTTAAAAGATAAATTACCAATGTGTTTTACAACTTTTATATACAAGGATTTTTAAATACTGAATTATTTTTACAATTCTTAATAATGGGATTTTTAAATAAATATTATACATATTTAAATATACCTTTTAAATACCAAATTTTAAATAAAGAATTTAACTAAGATTACTACATAGATTTTGTTTTTACAAGATTTTTTTAAATACTTAATAATAATCTTTTAAATAAATTTTACCCACACCCACTTTTTATGGATTATATATATATAGAAAATACATAAAAGTACGAGTTATGGACAAAAGTATATATACAATATATACACACCCTCTATACTTAGTGTGTGCTATGTCCTCATAGCACTAAAAGGAGAAAAAATAAGTACATAACTCGTGCTACATAAAAGTGGGTGAAAAGAATGAAAGAATGAGAAGTCAGTCACCCCTATACTTACGATATGGTGATCATAAGTATAGTGGAATAAAAAAGTGAGGTGACTGAGATCACGAAATAAGCGAATGAAAGAAAGAAGACACGAAACGAAATCAACAAGATCACTCGGTCCCCCTATACTTAAGATCAGGTATCCTAAGTATAGAAAAGAATGTGGCAAAAATTAGAGACGAGTGATAGGTATAAAAGAATGTTAAACAAGAAAACTAAAGAGAAAAAAATAAAAAAAAACAGAAAATCAACGGAAATAATTAGTTCCCCCTATACTTAGGATATGGTATCCTAAGTATAAAGACGAGCAAAAATGGGGACGATTGGGACCTAAGAAGAATGTACAAGTGGTGTGTACTCCAGAAAACATAAAGATATCAAGGTCTCTGTACAGGACAATATGAAGAAAAAAAAGTAGTCACAAGTCTTGTATAGAGTAGACCACCTCAACCAAGATTGTATAATATCATCTATTGGCAAAGTGTGAGCCAATCTTTGGCTAGCTGAGTAGCAATGCCTCTGTGAGTGGATATTGTATATGAAAATGATCTCTCGACCATAGTGAATGTCTCTGGAGTTGGACTATAGAAGATGCCAATAAATATGTCTACGACACCATCTGACTCTCTACAATATTCCTCCTTATGTTGCATAGACCTCATGGTACTGAAATGTAATCAAATGACTCTCGTGTAGGTACATGAGAAGACTCAATCTGCAGCACTAAAATATCTGCTGTGAATACATCTTCCTCTGGTCCTAACATGACCTTTGTATATGTGTGTAAAAGTCATCTATAGAACTAGCAATTGTATGATCAACCCCATCCTCTTGTAGGATATGCATCAAAGTGAAAACTTTCAAGATCAAGAGAATGATTCTCACCTATATGTTGACCATCATCTGCTAAGCTAATGTCCAGTGAAGAGAATGATAATACATATTTGGACTACTAGATACTCTCTCCATCTCAATGTGTACTTCTTCGCTTTCTGTGCGAAAAGATACCTATATAGTATCATAATCAAAGAGGACCTTCATGGTCTGCAAGAAAGGTCTCCCGAGAATGATTGGGGTAAGATGTAACTGTGTAGGGCAATCCATGTCTAGGATAGCAAAGGCCACTGAAAACTGTTGACCCTTCAGGGTTATGATAATGTTCCTCAAAATGCCTTTAGGTCTCTTTAATGACTGATGATATCAAAAAAGGCTTCTTTAATAATGTCATATTATTGTAGTATAGGAAACTGATTTCAATTCAACAAAGACCACAACATCGAATATGTGGTAATTTTTTACTTGGCAAGTATACGAAGGACGAACACAGGGACACTAGCCTCTTCATCTATTTATCGAAAATTATCGATTAACTTATGAGCGATTATAATCATCAGGTTAGGTCTTCGTATGCATACTTTAATGCATGAAACAGAAATGATGTGCAAATATATAATGCAAATAAAATGATGCAAAGATTAAATGGTATGCAAAGATAAAATAATATGATGCATGTGTTTTTTTGTTTGTAATGCAATTAAATAAGATACAATGTGAATTATATACATGCAGATATGTATGTACAAATATACCCTCAAATAATCACATCAATGAGTAATAAAAATAAGTGTTGATTTCATTGACAAATGGAGCATCAAAATTGAGGTCAAGCATCTATTAGTGGCAAAGATTTATAGAGCAAATGATATTATAGATCACCAAAATTTAGCACATTTAACTAAATGTCAAATCCTGAATTAAACTATGCTATTAGGTCGAGGATGAAATTAGCAACAAAATAAGACTGAAATCGTTCGATTTGGAATTAAAATGCTCAAGATATGAATAAAACAATGCAAAGGGCATATATGTAATAAAAATGCACAAAAAATAAAGGAACAATATCACAAATAGGCCCTCTATAGGGACATATTTGTAATATGCAAAAGCCTGAGGGGTCCCTTTGTAATTTCTCCTTGTATATGGGAGTATATTTGCAATTTTGACAACCGAATTGGGCCTCCTTATAAAATACCCCAAGCGCGCATGTGAGGCATGCGCCTGGAGGACCTGGATGCAAATTCTGAGAAGGTCTGGGGGATCATCTATAAATTACCCACCCATGGCAAGGCTTGATGGATGCTGTAGGCTCGGATGGAGGTTTGGTGGCCACGTGGCAGTTGATGGCTTGGGGAATGGCTCGGTGGTCCTGAGTCTGGAGGTATGGATGGAGGTTCGAGCATTGATCTAAGCCATCAGATCAAGATGATCCAATGGCTAGGATATGTGTCATGGATGGACGGTTGAATGTACTACAAGGTCTGATCAATGGCTGACATCCCTCTGATGCATATAGCCTTGGATCACGATCCAAGGGCATCTGCTCCTTCTTCCTTTGTCGTGGGTGGCGGCGAGGGACTTGGCTCCGATGAGCCCAAGATCCCTTGATCGTGCTCTTGTTGCTCCTCCAAAGGTCGTGACAGCTCGCTGGAGGGCTGGTGGTGAAGCTGGAGGTGAGGCGGAGGTCCAACACTGACTAGAGAAATGGGACAGTGTTGTTTCGTCAGAGGCAGAGCACGAGATTGTAGGCGTGTTGATAGCTCTGATCATTGAAGTAGTAGGCGACCTGCAGGTGTTAGAAGTGTGTGTGCGAGCGAAGGGGAGTGGAATGGAGGACTGACAAAGTGAAGAAGTGGGAGCCCGAGGTGGGTTATCCTTTGCCATGGGCGGAGGAGAAGGCTGAAAGTAGTATAAGGTCTTGACAGAGAGAGGGTGTGATCTATACACTCCGCGAAGGTCAGAGGAGTCCGACGAAGGTGAGGGTGATGTGTATCGACGGTGAGGTGTGACACTGTAGTGCAAATAAATTTGAAGAAAACACAAACAAAAAGCAAAATAAGTACATGGAGGATTGAAGAGGAAGAAGACGGCGTGGATGCTTGGGCGGAGGTCCTCATCAGACATCGGAGTCGTCACTCTACCTGGACAACAAATCCAGGGGGATTAATGGCGACGGAGCTGGCTTTAATACAATGGTGGATACCGTGGGTCTACACTGGAGCATGGGGCATAATTATGGCCCTCCTCCGACCTCCGTCTGTCACAGGGAGGTGGAGGAGGGCTAGGGATCGAGCTTCGAATTGGTGGACGGGGTGAGAAGGTGGCAGGCCATAGGGATGTATAGGTGAGGAGGCTGGTTACAGGCAAGTGAGTGGTGGTTTTTGAACGGCCATATTGACAACATGGAGTAATGGAGGAGTGTTTTGATGGTCGCGCGATGATGGTGGATCCGGGGACGATGTGGAGGTGGATAGAAGATGTGAAGTGGTTGGTCATGGGTTCTAAAAAAGGAAGAGGGTGGCAAGGTGAAACAGTTGGAGCAGGGGTTTCGAGTAGGTGATGGGTTCCTAGGAGTTGGATAAGGGATCTAATGGATGAGATTAAGGCGCGGATGAGGAGTTAGATCATATCGATGGATCTGATCGAGCAGTTGCAGGGCACGTGGAGATGAACGGTGGGGATGCGAATCAGGGTGATCTGGTGGTCGAGGATGAAGGGGCGACGTGGAGGTATGATGGCCAATGGATCTTCGTTGATCCTAGGGTTAAGATGAAGGCAGACATGAGTGGATGAGATGAATTCTAAGGACAGATCTGATGGCTGGGAGGAGAAGGGAGATGGGTGGCAGTAATTGAGGCGGGGAGAAGGCGATCCGAGGATGGAGAGCAAGGCCGGGTGGCGGAGAGAGGTGCAACCACGTGGGCGGCCCAGAGGGCACCACGTGATCGCTCCAGAAAATTCAAAAATGAGAAAAATTAAGAAAATTAAGAAATAAATAGTAGGAAGATGAATCAACATAAAGTTAAACATGAAACTTGTAGATCTCAACGAGATCTACAATTTCATGTTGACAAAAAAAATCAAAGGAGGTCATTTGTACATGGCACAATTTTTACAAGCATTTTTAAGTTATTAAAAACACTTATTTTAAGGTTTTTTTTGTATTTTTAAACCTTTTTAAAGCCAAAACAAATATATACAACATTTAACCTAATTTTTAATGATTTTTAATAATAAAGAAAATAAAGAAAATGTTAGTGATAATTACAATAAAATTAGGTTTAGTGTTAATTATAGGCGAATGGTTTATTAACAAAGATGCAGAATTAATGAAGATTTCTTATGAAGTTTTTATTTTTCGAGGATAAAAGAGAGAATAATGATGATCCACCAGGGATTCATCATACCCCTATACTTAAGCTATGTTCATCCTCGAGCATCTAAAGAATGAAGGAGCTGGATTAATTCCTGAAAGTGCTTGTGAATTTCAAGGCCCAATTCATCAAAAACCCTTAATTTAAATGATCCTAAATTTCTGGGCTCAACCATGCTTTAGTCAAAAGGAATCCAACTTCTCTAATTGCCAGACTCTCTACTTGTACATATAATATAAGGATATGACTTTAAGTGTACTGCATTTATGAGAGTCAAGTCGAGATGTCACCCAAGGTTCCAGTCCAAGAGACTCTCCTCTAGACCTAGTAATCCTCAACACTAGGGAATAAGTCGGTTCTTATTTCAATCCACATTCTCATTAGTTTTTCAGACTTGAAAGTGTAGATGGATGGCCATATGATGGAGGGCATTTGATTGTGCATTTCCTTCTCTCCCTCACATTGGAACAAGGGTCCTCTCGAGTGCCTTATTACTCAACACATGTATATTTTGTTGTTGATCAATGTGCCCGTCAAAAGAGTTTGGAGTCGTTTGCACTTTTTTTCCTAGGAGTACACTGGGTTGGGTCTCTTTTGAGTATCTAAGATACCTTCGACACCCAGACTTGTATCACTATACGATGCAGAGTACTTTTTTGGTGCTTGCCCGATTGCTTGGTTCTAATAACATTTGGTCCATGTGGACACTTTGAAATGATTGGGAGCACTCGCCATTGGTGGAAACTCTTTGAATTTGTATTTGTAATGATAGAGTTTTTCTTTGTATGCGAGAACTTCTCCTGAATTTTATTTCATTGATTGGTTAGCTCTACTACTTTTACCAAGAGTTGACGCACACTGATTAACAATTTATTTAGGTTTCATCACTACCCGGCACATAGGTAGATATCAAACGATAACATGTGAACTTGTTCACATATTGGCTATGGTTTTGCCGACACTAAGGTTTCTTGAAGCCTTCATTGATTTTATCCCATCCTCGAGCATCATTAAATCGGGTTTAAACTCAAATCTCCAGTCCCAGTTTCTCAAGTGATAACTCAACTCATCTCATCAATCATGCAGTTGTGAAAGTGATGTACTGATCATATTCTTTAGACGGTAGAGATTAAGCATGAAATATAGCATTCAAATCTTTCAAACTAGGGAGGTGTGGATTATTAAGTTCAAAATCCTAATGACTAAGGCTTGTTAACTCAGACTCTCAATATCTCAGAAATCAAGTGTCTTCAAATCCTTAAGCCTTGACTGATAGTGAATGTGTCAGGAATACACCAACTCCAACGTTAGTGAATTTTTGGAATTTTCGAGTTTGGAAAATTTTTATGGGATTCTTTTAAACTCAAGAGAAATAATGATTGGCCCAAGCTCATATGAATAGTTGCATCCATTTTCAGCCAATATGGGTGTAAGTACGGATTGTGAAACGACTACCCGTATTACTTCAAGATGGTGCCATTCGCATTGTCTTTTAACCACCGACTATGCTAAGGGAGACAGTAGTTCCCTCACTGAGAAATGGCTACCCATTTCTAAGCTGAGTAGTCAGAATCACTGCTCAAGAAAAGATTTTAATTTTCAAAATTTCGTGAAGTTTTTAATAGGGTTAATTATATTTACAAAATAGTTAGTCCTTCATTTTTTTTAAAAAATAATTTTACAACAATTTTAAAAAAAATAGTTCACAAGAATATTTAAACCCTAGCCAAGAAAAAGTTTCAAAAAATTCAAAATATGACCCATAACTAAAGTATATATACAATATATGCGGGATACCCCCTATAATTAACTTTTACTATGTTCTCGTAGCACAAAGTGATATGAAGCCATAACTCAGGTCAAATACAAGGTGATCTAGTGGAACTGACTTAGAAGGTCCCCCTATACTTAGGTCAAACTGACCTAAGTATAAGAAGAAAAGAAGAGGGAAGAATGACACGGGTCCCCCCTATACTTAGGTTGTCAATAGCATGAGTATTGGATTTGCAATGAGGATGGGGAGACCCTAGATGAGTGATCAGTTACTATACAAGGTTCCCCCTATACTTAGGATGAAGAGTAGCCTAAGTATCTAGATGTGGAATTCATGCTAGGGATCGGAGCTCTGTTAGGGTTAGAGAGAGGGGATGGATCTACAGAGATTGGGTGCAGGAGTTGGGGGGGGGGGATGCGTGACTGCACTGAGATGGAAGGATGGAGAGGGGGGATATATCATCGAGTGATCTACTCTCTTTTTTATTTTCCTTTTTTTACACACGCGAACCATCGAACGAGGACCGCTACAAATGCACATGATACAAAATTTTGTTTTCATTTCTGTTCTTTTTTTTTACAACAAATGCATGAATAAGATGTTGACTCAGTTCCTTAAATCTTCATGAATTTCCTTTGTGGCTCCTCGCAACGAGAGCTCCCAGCTTCATGCCTCCATGTAGATCGAGCATCCTCGGTCTATATGGGACCTCCCACAAAGAATAATGTCAAAAAAATATCAAGAAAAATAATCAACAAATGATTCAAACACAATGTGAAGACTTTAATTTCTGAAAATAATCACGTCAAAAATAATACAATAAAATTCAACAAACAAACAAAGATGAGTCGTGTCCCCAACAACCGTGCCATTTGATGATCTTGAAAAAGGCCTCTTTAATAATGTCATATTATTGTAGTACAAGGGACATATTTTGATTCAACAATGACCACAACATCGAATATGTGGTAATTTTTTACTTGGCAAGTATACCAAGATCGAACACATGAACACGAGCCTCTTCGTCTATTTATCGAAAATTATCGATTAACTAATGAGTGATTATATTCATCAGGTTTGGTCTTTGTATGCACACTTTAATGCATGAGACAGAAATGATGTGCAAATATATAATGCAAATAACATGATGCAAAGATTAAATGGTATGCAAAGACTGAATAATATGATGCATGTGTTTTTGTTTTTATGTAATGTGAATTATATACATGCAGATATGTGCGTACAAATGTGCCTTCAAATAATCACATCAATGAGAAACAAAACAAGTGTTGATTTGAGTGACAAATGGAGCATCAAAATTGAGGTCAAGCATCTATCGATGGCAAAGATTTATAGAGCAAAAGACACTATAGATCACCAAAATTTAGCATATTCAATTAACGTCAAATCCTGAATTAAACTATGCTACTAGGTCGAGAATGGAATTAGCAACAAAATGAGACTGAAATCATTCGATTTGGAATTAAAATGCTCAAGATATAATAAAACAATGCAAGGGGCATAACTGTAATATAAATGCATGAAAAATAAAGGATCAATATCGCAAATAGGCCCCTAGAGGGACCTATTTGCAATATGCAAAAGCCAGAGGGGCCTCTTTGTAATTTCTCCTTGTGCATGAGGGTATATTTACAATTTTGACAACCAGTTGGGCCTTCTTATAAAATACCACAGGCACACACGTGAGACACACGCTTGGAGGACCTAGATGCAAATTCTGAAAGGTCTGGAGGCTCATCTACAAATTACCTACCCCTATGTGTGCGGGGCACGTGGGGAAAGGCTCGGTGGATGCTGTAGGCTCAGATGGAGGTTTGGTGGCCACGTGGCAACTGATAGTGGCTTGGGGAATGGCTCGGTGGTCTCGAGCCTAGAGGTATGGATGGAGGTTCAGGCATTGATCTAAGCCATCAGATAAGTATGATATAATGTCTAGGATACGCGAAGTGGATGGACGGTTGATTGCACAATAAAGTCTGATCAACAACTGACATCCCTTTGATGCAGATACCCGTGGATCATGATCCATGGGCATCTACTACTTCTTCCTTTACTGTGGATGGCGGCGAGGGGACTTGGCTTCGACGAGCCTAGGATCCCTCGATCGTGCTCCTACCACTCCTCTAAAGGTTGTGGTAGTTTGCTGGAGGGCTGGCAGAGAAGCTGGAGGCAAGGCAGAGGTCCATCACTGAATGGAGAAGCGAGGCGGTGTTGTTTCCTCGGAGGCGGAGCAAGAGATCGGAGGTGTGTTTATAGATCAGATCATTAAAGCAGTGGGAGACCTGCAGGTGTTAGAAGCGTGTGTGTGAGCAAAGGGGAGTGGAATGGAGGGCTGATACAGTGAAGAAGTGGGAGCCCGAGGTGGGTTCTCCTCTGCCGTGGGTGTATGAGAAGGCTGAAAGTGGTGGAAGGTCTTGATAGAGAGAGGGTGTGATCTAGTCCCTCTACGAATATCGAGGGAGTCCGTCGAAGGTGAGGGATATGTGTATCGACTGTGAGGGTGACGGTGTAATGCAAATAAATTCAAAGAAAACACAAACAAAAAGTAAAATAAGTACCCGGAGGACTAAAGAGGAAAAAGGCAACGTGGATGCTTGGGCTGAGGTCCTCATCAGACCCCGGAGTCGTCACTCGACCTGGGAAGGAAATACATAGGGCTCAGGGGCGGTGGAGTCGGCCATAACACAATGGTGGATACCGTGGGTCTATACCGGAGCAAGGGGCGTCATTATGGCCCTCCTCCATCCGTCACAAGAAGGTGGAGGAGGGCTAGGGCTCGAGCTCATATTTGGTGGACGGAGTGAGAAGGTTGCAGAGAGGAGGGACTTATAGGTGGAGAGGCCGGTTACATGTGAGTGAGTGATGCTTTTTGAACGGTAGTATTGACGATGTGGAGTGATGGAGGAGCATTTTGATGGTCACGTGATGATGGTGGATCTGGGGACGACGTGGAGGTGGCGAGAAGAGGTGGAGAAGTGGTCGGTCGTGGGTTCTAAAAAAAGGAAGGGAGCGGTGAGGTGAAATAGTTGGAGTGGGTGTTTCGGGTAGGTGACGGGTTCCTAGACGTTGGTTCAGGGGATCCAACGGATGAGGTTAAGGCGTGGATGAGGGGCTTAGATCAGATCGATGGATATGATCGAGCGGTTGCTAGGAACACTTAGATGAACGACAGAGATGCGAATCAGGGTGATCTGGTGGTCGAGGATGAAGGGTCGACCTGGAGGTTTGAGGGCCAATGGATCTGTGGTGATCCTAGGGTTAAGATGAGGGCGGACATGAGCAGTTGAGATCAATGTAAAGGACATATCTGATGGCTGGGAGGAGAAGGGAGATAGACAGCTGTGATTGAGGCGGGGAGAAGGCGATACAAGGGCGGAGAGCATGGCTGGGTGGCAGAGAGAGGTGCGACCACATGGGCGGCCCAGAGGGCGCCACGTGGTCGCTCCAGAAAATTCAAAATGAGAAAAATAAAGAAAATTAAGAAATAAATAGTAGGAGAATGATTCAACATAAAGTCAAAACATGAAAGTTGTAGATCTCGATGAGATCTACAAGTTTCATATTGACAAAAAAGTGAAAGGAGGTCATTTGTACGAGACACAATTTTTGCAAGCATTTTTAAGTAATGAAAAACACTTATTTACGGGTTTTATATTTTCTTTTTATTTTTAATTCTTTTTAAAGTCAAAATAAATATATACAATATTTAACCTATTTTTTAGGGATTTTTAATAATAATGAAAATAAAGAAAATGTTAGTGATAAATACAATAAAATTAGGTTTAGTGTTTATTATAGGTGGACGGTTTATTGATAGAGTTTCAAAATTAACAAAGATTTCTCATGAAGTTCTTATTTTTTGAGGATAAAAAGAGAGAATAATGATAATCTAGCAGAGATTCATCAATGGTCGATCGACAAGCTGAAGGATAACACGTGATTTGTAAAGAGGAACTCGAATTTATCGAGTAAAGAAGATGGTAACAAATTAATAGAAGAACCATTATCTAAGAGATTGTGATCAAATGTTGCATCAGAAATCTCGCATCTGACATAATGAGCACATGAATCTCTCTTTTTCTTGGGTCATTTGTTCTGAATAGCACATAATGTGGCCTTGTCAAAATGTGTTTCTCAGTACGGACTTCATTTTCCTACATGTTGTACATTTATTCTTCAATTGTTGCTTGAGTGTAGGAAAATGTTCCAAGACATCATGAAGTGTGATCTTCAAAAATATGTGGTCTTTAAGCATCCTTTCCATTTCTGGATTCACACCATCCTTTTTTATATTTTTCTTTCCTTTACCAAATAAAATATCATGAAAAGGAACAAAATCAGGAACAACATAGTTCTCATCTTTATTCATTTCGTAGGAATCAACATTTACATTGAGAGTATCAAAATAATGGACAAAATTCTCAAATAAAGGAAAAGAAATTCCTTCAGGAGTATTTGCATGAGCTAACGTGGTATCAACATCAGAATCGCCAGTCTATGCCTATCGGCTTGACATCGCTCCCATATATGGCATCATCATGATGGTACTCCTTAGCCTCAGAATGTGACTCCTCGTGTGTGGACGGTCACTCCTCATCATCATGTATGTTTCCCTCCTCCTTTTGATTGGGTACTAGTGGCTGTCTACCGCTCCTGAGATGAATGAAATTAGCTAAAAATTCATGAGAAGTGACATTACTAGTGGATCTGTCTATGCTCTCTATCTGATCTAGATGATGATGCTTGTTATTTGGATTCATATGGGGTTGTGCTGGAAGGGTAGTCTTGGGCACAACTAACTGATGAATTCATGACTCATCTACTTTATATGAACATCTTAGAAAACTCTCCTTAATAAATTATTGCTTAAATCCCCTAAAGTTTATTTATTAACTTTCACTAACTGTGCAAAAAAAAGGATTAAATACTGTAATTAAATAACCTTCTTTTAACATGGATTGAGCTTATTATTTTATGTACAAAAATAAAATATTTTGACTAAATTTTTCTTCTATTATATTATTTAATCAGTTACCTAACTTACCATAAAGAATTAAAACCCATAAAAATCAGAAAATCAAGAGAAAATACAAAAATTTGACATTGTATATTGACGAGCCACAAATTTAGCCCTTTAATAGTGTATGATTAACACTTAGATTGTCATTGTAGTTGGGCAAAATTTGGTCCGTCAAAAATCATTTAATTGATATGCCAATAGAATCAAATGGTTGTATTTATATTTTACTTGGGCAAGCCCAAGGTCAAACTCAGGGACACGAACCTCTCTCGTGAATATTTGGGCTTAAATCAATTTAATTAAGTGTTGGATAAACGTAGGTCAAAAACACATATGAAGACGAGACCACAACATGCACCCTGAAACATGCATTTTTTTACTTGATTTTTAATCATGCAAATGGATGTGATGAAGTGCAAAATAAAAATATGCCCGAATTACAATAATACTTGAGCCATTTAATCATAGGTCAAATCAGGGTCAAATAATGAAGTTATTTTCATTTATATAAAAATAAGGCATGCGAAGCATTGAAATGAAGACACTGAGCTATTGAAATAATACATAGAAGTTCATAGTGTCAAATATGAAATACAAGCATGCCATCAAGAAGACAATGAAAAGTGCTTCAAAACGCCACTAAAATCGATCAATCAAAGCTAGTATGGTCAAGATATGCACGAGTGAAGCCATGGGCATAAATGCAAGAAAACATGAAAGATAAATAGCAAATAGGTCCTTAAGAGGGACTAAAATGCAAATAAAAAAGTTCAGGGACCCCTGTAAATAACCCACACGCGGAGGGGTATTTTTGCAAATATTAAAACCCACAAGGGTATAAATGCAAAATACCCCAAGCGCACGTGGTCAGTACGTGACTCCAGGGTCTATCTGCAAATTTGAAGAAATTGGTGGGCCTCCCTGCAATTTGTCCTGGCCGCACGTGACCTGCACGTGTGCTCCAGGATCGGTGAAGATCCAGGCTCGGAGGAGGCTTAGCGCAGCTTCAGCTAGGCTCGGCGGAAGACGTAGGCTCGATGCAGGCTCAGAGTCAGGCTAAGGCTCGGATGAGGCTCGAAGTAGGCTCGGGAGACCCGAGCCTGCTGGTGTGGAGTTGAGGTTCGGAGAGGCTTTGGCAATGACACGTGGACCATCGAAGATCGTCCGATCATCGAGATCAGACAATACCTGCAGATTGTTTTTGATGTAAACGTGGACGCTTCTATGCCGTTAGATGAGCTCCGGGAAGGAGCATCCAACGGTGCCTGCTTCTTCCTCCTCATCCGCAGGTGGGCGACGATCTCCAAACTCTGGCAGAACTACCGTAGCGCCGCCTCTCTTGCGCGAACCCTACAGAGCTCTCCAAAACCTCCTGAGTGATCGTCGAAGGAGCTGGAGGTCCGGGCGAGCTACAACGATGCTTGGCAAAGCCCCTCGATGCTCCGGTGATGGAAGCAGAGCTCGTCAAGAGGACTCCGACGAGGACTCCGGTCATTGAAGATTCGAGGCCTGCAATGTTAGTACCCATAGCCGAAACGTGTGGTGCGAAGTGCTCGAGCGAGCTGGAGTGAGGTGGGAGCTTCTGTGAATGAAGAAAGTGGCAGCTCGGAGCTCCTTCGCCGTGGAGGGCAGAGAAGTTGGTTCGAAGGCGATCTGGGTTATGGAGGAAAGAGAAGGGTGTGTAAGGGTGACGCGTGAATGGGGGTGGTGCGACGAAGCTTACGAGATGGTCAGCGGAGGGTGATGAGGTGTGTAGCAGTCTAATTAATTGCTAGAAAATAAAGAAAAAATACAAGAGGAGATCATAAATACTTACCAGGGCAATGGCGGAGCGGTGGCGGCTTGGTCTGAGTGCCGATGGCACTCCGATCATCGCTGAACTCCCCCAGCCATGGGGAGCAGCTTGGCAGGGCAAAACCACCGCAAACCTGGCCGTGATGGGCCAGGGGTCAACACCGGAGAATATTATCGTCTTCGCTCTCCATGCCACCCCCTCGCTGTCACCGAGGGGCGGAGGCGTGCTATGCAACTCCCCACGTAAAGGTGGACACCATACTGTGGCGACGGAGGGGGATTATTTGAAGGAGAGAAGTGGAGGTTTCGCTGGTGATGGTCGTGACTTGAGTGGGAGATATGGAGTGACGGAGAAGACGTCGTGGGTGTCCATGTGTTGCGCGAGAATGGTGGTTGAGTGGTTTTCGACCTGGCTTGATCAGTGAGTGGAGACGATGGACAAAGACCCAGGGAAAAAGGGAAGGGGTAGGTGGTTGTGTGAACTGGTGATCGTGGGAGAGAGGTCGTCTGGAGGTAGGAGAAGGTCTCTGCGCCATTGGATCTTGAGATCAAACGGCCGAGGTACGGGTGCTCAACTATGGTCAGAGGATTGAATCGATGGAGACGAGATCCGGGGCGAGGATGGCGCCACGTGGTGCAATGACAAGCAGGCGGCAACTGACGGTTTGGATGCGATTGGTGGGTAGATCAGGCAGTGGAAATTATCTGAGATGATGAACGGTGAGGATAAGTGGTGAAGGCGGAATCGAGGGGTGCAAATGTCACCACGTGTCGTGCTGAGGGCGCGGCACTAGCGTGCGGCTGTGATGAAATAAGGAGCGTGATCGGACGGTAGAGGGAATGGGGGAAAAGAGCGGTTGAGATGGGAACGGTTGGAGGCGATCGAACAGCAGAGAGGCAGCGTGCTTGGCGCGAAGGGAAACGGGCCGCGTTGCCCAAGCAGAAGGCGCCACGTGGCCCAATATGGTTATTCGAAAGACAACCTCACAAAAGATGAAAAAAATGGCTGAATTTGGAAAAACTCAAAACATGAAAGTTGTAGATCTCGATGAGATCTACAGGTTTCATGTTGACCAAAAATGGAGAAGAGATCAAACAAAGGTCGAAAATATTTTTGAGTGCATTTTAAGGGTAAAAACAACACGAATTTTAATTTTTCTATTTTTTTGTATTTTTAATTTATTCAATAACGCTGATATTTACAAGGAATTGTCTGGTTTTTATTGACACCTAGTATAAGATAGGAGGTTAATTTCAGTGAATTAGAAGCATGAAACATGATTTCATCAACCCCCTATACTTAAACTATGCTCGTCCCCGAGCATCAAAGAAAATGAACGAGCTGGATTAACCCCCTTGTGCATGTGCGTATAGGATCTGATCTGTTCAAGTCCACTCAACTTTAGAGATCTAAAATCTTAGAGCTCAACCCAGCCTTAATCAAGAGGCATCCAATTCCTCTAGTTTTCTTAGACTCTCTCTGATATACATATAAACTAAGGGTATGATTTTTAGTGTTGAATGCGTTCACGAGAGTAGAGTCAAATCGTCACCCAAGGTCTTGGTCTAAGAAATTCTCCTAAGTACCCTATCTTCAACACTAGGGAATAAATCAAATCTTGCGTCCAGTCCACCGTCTCTTTAGTTGTCAGACTTGAAAGTGTAGATGGAAGGCCAGTGATGGAGGGTATAGGATTGTGTCATTTCTTCTCTCCCTCTCATTGGAACAAGGATTCTCTCTAGTGCCTTATTACGCAACACATTTTTTGGTGTTGATCAGTGCGCCCGTCAAGAGAAGTTGGAGCCGTCTGCACTTGTTTTCCTGGGAATACATCGGGGTGTGTCTTTTTTGAGTACCTATCATACCTTCTACACCCAGACTTGTAGCATTTACGATACAGAGTCCTTTTGTGGTGCAAGCCTGACTCATGGTCCTAATAGCAGTGGTCCAAGTGGACACTTCGAAATGGTTGGGAGCGCTCGCCTTTGTGGAAGCTCTTTGATATTTGACTTTGTATGGAATGAGAGCTTTTCTTTGATATTTCATTGTTTTGTAGTATTTTTGGCTATCTCCACTGCTTTTACCAAGAGTTGGCACACACTGATCAATATTTTTGTTTATTTCACACCCTGGCACTTAGGTTAGTGTCAAGAGATTAGTATAAGAACCAAGTTCTCATACTGGCTAAAGTTGCTGACACTCAGGTTTCATGAAGCCTTCAAAGATTTTATCACATCCTCGAGCATCATTAGATCAAGTCCAGACTCGAATCCCTCATCCCCGTCCCTCAACTGAAGAGTCAACTCATCTCATCGAAACCGCAATCGTGCATGTGATGTGCTGATCATATTCTTATGGTCGGAGACTAAGCATGCATATAGCACGCAAATCTAGAAACCTAGGGAAATGTGGATGATTAAGTCTATGATCCTGATGGTTAAGGCTGGTTAACCTAAAATCTCAAGGCCTCATAAACCAAGTTTCCTTGAACATTTCAGATCTTGAGTGAAAGTGTGAAAAGGTACTGGAATTAATCCAACTCCTTCAACATTTTTTAATTTTTTTCTTTTCTCTTTTTTTTGAAAGGACTTTAAAAGACAAAATGACTGTCTAAACTCAAATGAGTAGATGCATCTGCGTTCAGCCAGTATAGGTGTAAGTACAGGCCGGAGCCCGTTGCTTGAGGACGGAGCCTTACGCGATGTCCTCTAAACCACCTACTCTGCTAAGGGCGAACCCTCACTGAACGCTGCTACTTATTTGGGCTTAGAAGTCACTATTGACTCTTAAAGGATTTTGAATTTTTCTCATTTTTATATAATTTTAATTAAAGGTTAGAACATAGGTTAAACTCAACTTTCCTTGAAATCAAAAAGAATTTTCAATACCATATCACACAAATAAAGATTTTCAAAACATTTTCAAAAGTTTTTTCAAAACAAGGGAAACTCATTTTTCAAATCACGTTCAAAAATATTTTTCTATAAAAATAGTGTAACATAATATAGAAAAGCCTTGAAAACAATTTGGTCCGCTTAGTTCAAAGGATTTTACTTTAGCCAAAAAGTTTAAATTTTTCCAATTTTTCAGATTGTAGCTATAGTACATGTACTATATATACGGTATACCCCCTATACTTAAACTTTGCTATGTCCTCATAGTACTAGATGATACAAGTCCATAGGTCCATTTAAATATAGAAAAATATACAGGAACTAAGGAGGTCTCCCCCTTATACTTAGGTTAGAAATAACCTAAGTATTGAGGCAAGGAAAGATGAGTAGAAAAATCACAGGGACTCGGGTCCCCCCTATACTTAGGCTGCGAGTAGCCTATGTATAAAGTTTGAGAGTTGATGCTGGGAGAGACCCAAGGTGAATGAAGAAGTCGGATGGATATACAAAAGAGCGGATGAATCTTCGGATATAAGTGGAGTACCTAGGGCTAAGGGAGGGTTTCAGAACATAGGCTCAAACAAGCATGCAACACACTTTGATTTCACCAACTCACGCCTGAAAACCAACAAATGTTGGTTAATTATCTTGTCAGTTTTATTGGTGATTAAAACATTCTTTTTTTACGCGAAAAAATTTCAAGTAGAACCAACTGCGTAAACACGGGTGTTGCTCTCCCAAAACAAGATTTTACTCCATTTTTAGGTTGACTTGCAATTAACAGTATCAATTTATTTTGCTTAAGGTTATCACAGAATTAAGGTGAGCACATAAACCAAGCAATCATTGTCTACCGCTCATTCCCATTTTCCATTAACCTAGGTGATCATGCTAGGAGGGGAAATCGAGAAAAATCAAGTAATCGATAAAAACCATGATCTAGACTGAGTTAGAGAACTTGCAATGCCTTAGCTAAAATACGTGAAAATTTGGATTGTTTTGAAAACCAA